>JAHWFP010043582.1:49632-85835 GCA_023313725.1 Lithobius niger | reverse complement strand
ACCACCGAGATATCTTTTGATCTCTAGAGGAGCTTTTAAACCAAAAGAATCGAAATAAAAACAGCAGCTGGGCCCTCAACTGAAATAACACACCCAGTGGCTTCCTGGAGCTGAGGAGTCTTGTAAATTGACTATGCCACTCGCTCCATTCCGCCGCAGACGTTGAGGAAGGAGGTCTTTGCTGAACGTCCGTCTGTAATTGGTAACGCCTAATTTTTCGGCATATCTGTTTAAATCTACGTTAGTCAGAGCCTTGTTTAATGGGACATTTGCTTCAGATAAAAACCTCGTCCAGGGTTTTGGTTTTTGGTAGTTTTTCTTTTTTTTGACGTCTTTTTAAGTCCGGCTCCCTTCTTTCTATATATGGCGAGCGGCTACGCTATGCCGTTTCAATTCTTGCAGCTGCCTGGCGTTATTCCTGGCCGAGTTGATGGTTCTGGAGATTGCAGATGCTGCTCCAGCTAAACAACTGATGGCGCTCAACCCCGCCAGGGCGGGTAGGAAAGGAATTATGCCGCCAGTTTGATTACGAGAAAGTTTCAAGCTCAGTCCTCGACCTGCCTTGCGAGCCTTCAATACTTTACCGTGTTGCGTTTTAGTGAGTGGAAGCGTCACGTTCCCTCTCTTTAGCTGAGAATTGGCAAGGCGAAAAGAAGGAACTTTGCCAGCTTTGACGTGTTTTAACATTTTTTGCTTTTGATGGGGAGTCAAAGAGACTGCTACATTTTGTACATGATTTTTCCTCTTTATGAAAAAAAAATAATAAAAAAAAATATACCAAAACCTCGACTTTACTCCTGTCCAATTTCAAATACATTATTCTGTCGCTAATAACCAAAGCTAAAGCTTTCGTGTTTGAAGGGACGGCAGTTCCGAACCGCATTTTTACTTGCAAATCTATAACCGACGATGACAATCTTTCAGACTGCTTTGAAACGTCCAGTGCAACCAAAGGATAATTCTTCGAGAACATATTGACTTCATAAGCTGGTCCGGAGGATCCTGACCCCAACCCGTAGTACTGCTTCCTAAAATCTACGATCATTTGATACAAGTTAGAAATGTTACCATGCGGAAAATTTAAATTTAAATCGAGAAAAGGGTAAAGTTCGGAATTGAGCGTTACGTGGACGTCTGTAAAGTTACAGTGATCGAAGACTGCCGGATTTTTTTTCGCATCGTTGTCTCTGGCCGTCTGAAAACCTATTACTATCCACCTCGGCCGTTCAACAGCCGAAGTGGTGATCAATCTCCAAGCGCAGCTTGTCGAGGTGGGAAGGTCTAACTGGTCAGCGTACCAGTGTCTGAATGCGAGGGGGACGCTGATGACAGAATCCACCATGGCGTACAGTTTGTTTTTTTGACCATCGGAGGGAGTCACGTGCGGGAGGAACCAAGTTATTTGTTCTAAGACTATCTTGCCGGCATCAACCCCCGACGCTCTGAATATAGCATTATCGTCCGACGATCGAATAAGCACCAGCGTTTGTTGACAAGCATATAAAATTTTCGTATAGTCTTCGCAAAAGCCCAGTAAGTGGGACAATGGCACGGCGAAGGAAAAACTGCCTTTCGGGTTGCGGGCAAAGAGCACGTCTCTTTTGTGTTTCAGAATCAAATTCGTAGTATCGTCTGTTGAAGATGCAATATGGGAGTCCAAAATCCATCCTCTATTGGTCAATTCCGCTTGCTGCTCCGGAGAGTAACATACTAAGCCTTTAATGGTGCTTGCAAAACCGGGCATATTTAATTGGTCGACTGTCTTGTCGCCTATTTTATATTGTATCATGCTAAATAAATATGCGGCGGCGTTATTCACCAAAGCAATTTTATCTGTCACGGCGTATGCCGAACTGTCGGAACTCTTGACAAGAACACCTTTCACGTGAATGTAGCTTTTGTGCGGGTGGGTGAATAAATCTTGGTTCTGAACCGTAATTCTGATTTCACTGTTGGGAATATTCACGTTCGTACCCACTATTGGCCCGTACTCGTGATAATTGTAACTGACGACTGATTCGTCCAGTATGCAAGGTTTTGTAAAGTTCAGATATTTCTCATTGCTCTCCATCTTTAGGCACTGATGAGACTGTCTATGAATTTGACGTTTTCAGGACTCGGAAATTGTCGCCTTCTAGCTCTGAAAGTCTCGTTATTCCCCCCTTTCGCTCGTGGCAATGTTTCTCTCTTATAAGAGCCTCCCAATTGGTTGTGGACGATTGGTTCTTTAGCTAAAGGTAGACTGGGAACAGTCGGTTTAATAATATTCTTATTAAATTTCTACATTTTAGGTTTTTTTTTTTTCGTAAGTGTAGTCTCATCGTTAATGTCTCACCTCTCAAATTAACAGGCCTGTTGGTCTGGTCGGTCAACCAAATTCTAATAGAGTAAACCACGTTTTTAGTAACGGGCAGATATATCAGATTGTGAGGCGAAGAAAACCACTTTATATCCCGGGAAGACGTTGGGAAAACGAGTAGAGAGTCGGTTGCGATGATCCGTTCACGTAAGAACCCGAAACCAAGTCGCAATGTACCAGTATGCTATTTACATTTATTATGTTGACAGTGTTTGGTCCGATGTATTCCCCAAATTCGTAAGTCTTAGCTTCGAAACCAAAAATCTTTCCGATACTGGACGGTTCAGAAAAATCAACCTTATATCTCCTGTCAGTAATAGTTAGTTCGCACTTTAGAGTGTTTACATTGCCATTTAATAGTACGTAGGAAACGTTATTAGTCTCGTCCCAATGCTTGCTCTTTTTGAATTTTCTGTAAATGATGTTTATAATTTCGTCTAATTCATAATAACCTGAGACGACGATTTTAATCCAGGTGTTACCGCCGTCCGCGCTGTAAGTGAAAGAGTCGGTCACGTCCTCTATAACGTTAGGAATGGAGTTGTAAGTTTCCAGATTGACTAGAGCCAATTCGTTAGCGCCTTCCAATATCAACGGAGAAGGAAAACTGAGCACCTCAGTGCAATAATCAGGCAAAGTCACTTATCTGATTCTTGCTCTGCATGTCAAATTTGGATAGCGGAATGCTTTCTGTGCAAGAATCAGGTAACAGCATGTTTTTAAATGCGATAGCTAGATGGCGCCACCCATAATACTAATCGTGCGTGGCTTTTAGTTTGAGCGCGGCTGCAGTTGGATTGCATTGGCCAATATGCTTACTCATCTTTCTGGTGAGTATAGCTGCAACCTTACGTGGCAAAATGCTTCCAAATCATGCTTCTGAGACTGATTCCTTTGAAGCCACGTAAATTTTTTAGATGAAGGCAAAAGCTTCCAAGTCTGAAAAGAGTAGAAAACGTATCCACCATACATGATTGCATGCCACGAATGTGCCTCGTAAACTGCGAAACAAAATTGGTAGTACTGTTTGTTTGTTTTTTCATAATTCCGCCAAAAGTTTACCGATTTTGACATGTTTATACACGATTTTCGTTGTTTTTTCGTGAGCTTTTAAATACTGATAATATCAAGTTGATAGCTCCAGTCATTCTCAGTTTATTCAGCAAAAATAACAAAGTTCCGTGTCGGAATCAGAAGTTTTATAATGTATGAAAGGAAAAAAAACACAAAACGGCACAGGTTTAAACAACTGACATCAGGGCTGTTTATTGTTGAATTTTTGATAAATACAGGGTGAACCAAAATTATGTACCCATTGTTGTTTGAAAGCAACAATGACCATGTAACAATGTCCTTTTTAGAATGAAACGTTAGCTATGGGAGGTAAAACAGATTTTAACAATGGGTACATAATTTTGCTTTTCCCTGTAGATTAATATTTGCTAATCATGTTAATAAACAACACACTGTTAAATCTAGCAATATTTCATGTTACTCAGAAATTATATATGTAATTTTTTTTGTATTTTGTGCAAAAATCAGGTAAGTGATTTTCTAAAGATTTGCTACTACAAATGCAAAAATGCAACATTTTGAAAATATTTGACGCAGAAGGTCAGGGAAGAGTATAAGTTTCCGTCAAAAACTGAATGTGTGCATAAAAGCTTATTTACAAAGCTAGTAGAATAAAGTAAAAACTCCAACAGTTATTTCCTCAAAACGAGATTTTTGCACTTACCTGATTATTGCACTGAGGTGCTCAACTGGTAACAAAGTCAGTTTTTTCAGAGGAAAGTATGATCGACATATTCTCAGTTTAATACATTAGTTAACATCTACCGAATTCACCGATCAGTTTTCGGTACTCTCCATCGGACAGCAATGCTTTGCTCCGCGTTTCTGTGAAAATGTGCACGAATTCTTCGTCCAGAGAATTATTGCCAGCCTCTGTAGAGGCTCTGAGGAGCTTCAGTCTTTCGCACAAGTCATTCGGATCTCTATAGAACCGGTATCCTTTCCCTACAACCTCGGCAGGTCTGCCCCAAACAGGTTTTATAAAAGTCGTGTACTTGAAACCGGCGCTGGACTTTAGTCTTCTCGTACTGTCGTCGTTGTTGTGATACATGGCTTTACTCCTCTTCAGAATATCGTGGTAGTTCAAAAGGCTAGCATCTCCATCCGGTAGCTTCGAAGGGTTTTTTAACATAACCAACTGCCACAAATCGTCCGTCTCTTCGTAATTTTTTCCTCCCACGATCGAGTCGTCGTCTTGAAATTGTACCTCCATTGCACCAATCACGTAACGTTTAGTCTCCGGGTCGTATCGAATGCCAAAAGTGGGGTCGGTCAGAGTCTCTCGAGCGGCAAACATGCTTAGATACTTGGTAGCTAGCGGACCGAGTCTGACTGCGGAATCTCCGAGTAAAGAGGCCTCTTCCATTTGTCTCCTACGAGCCCCCGGCGTGAGGGCAAGTGACATGTCGGAGGGTGGGTCAGGTAATGCACCCATGGAGCTGGAGTGTCGTCTCCTGGCACCCGCGCGAAACTGTATCTCGCCATCGTCACTGTCTATATTCTCGTCTTCAGTATCGACGCGGCCCGTTGCCGCTTCCAAAGCTTTCTGAATATGCTCTAACCGTTTCCCATGATAATTTTCTTGTTTCTTCTGTCCAGCCTCTAGAGACAACAGTTCTTTGATTTGTCGTTGACGCTGAGCCGAAGCCTCGCTTCCCTGTTGCATCTGCATTTTAGTCTGGTCTATTATAGGATCAACTACTGGTTTGAATATCTTTTGCAATTGTTCTGATTCTGTCTGCTTTTCCAGTTTTATATTTTGAAATTTTTGTTTCAGACGCTTTTTTAGAGCCTCGTACTGATCGACCGCTTTCTGGGGTTTGCTTCTCTTATTTTTAGTTTTAGTAGACATGACTTGAACAGATTTATTTCAACTTTTCCTTGGTCTCAACTTTGATTTGGTTGGATTTCTCATTTGCATGTATTTGTTCCAACGGAGGGGCTGATTAAGGTACTGGATTCGTAAAAATGGTTTTTTTGGGCTCACAAAATTTTTATGAGACAAGTTTATGCGAGGAAATAACTATGTACAAGACAATTTTCCTTACGTATGTTCAATACACGAGTTCCTGGCACAACAAATGAAAAGCGTACGGTACTTTTACTCTCGCGATCGAACCTCTACGGCACACGCTGCATTTTTAGAGCCTCGTACTGATCGACCTTTTTCTGGGGTTTGCTTCTCTTATTTTTAGTTTTAGTAGACATGACAGTTTAGTACTTTATAAAATAATGTTTAAGTCAACAAACGTTAATGTCAACAAAAACCTAGACGTACGTTAATGTCAACAAAAACCTTCGGCAGACACGTCGATGTTAGTCGAGCATTCTTCTATACCTTCAATCCAAGGGTTTAGTTTTATCGATGAGTAGGAATCCGTACGGAACAGAGTTCCAAACCTCACCACACATGCTACGAAACTCGTCGAAAATCATGTCAGCACTAACGTGGTTATTGAAGACATGTTTGAGGTTTGCTTCGTCTTGCCTGAAGAGAATTATAATGTTGGAAATATCTCGAATAACTCAATTGGGTATCCTGCTGTAAGTCTGACATAAATAAAAGATCGAGGCATCCGCGTGCCTGCCGTAGGCAAAATAGCGTTCGATTCTGTCTTGTTTCTCAATCATGAAATCGTCCAATAAAATTACCGTTTTGCCACATGGCAGTTTTTCTGGTGGTGGGATATCTTCGTTATTGGAACAAAAGGTAGCTACGCCCGGACATAATTCCTCGAAAGCTCTCCTGAGATGGAAATATTTGTTTTGAAATAAAGACTTGGAGTACACGCGCAGGCCGTCATAATTCAACCAACCTGGATTGCAAATGAAATTTATAACTAAATTGGTCTTTCCACAACCGTCAGGGCCGCAAATGATGCACTTTAGGTCCTCTGGAAAATTCAGTAAATTACCAATCGATGGTCGCTTATTGACATCGGCTATGTCATAATTTAACACTTTCATCTTTCAGCTGGTTTAAGAAAAACAATGGTATTTTGATAAATTCTCTGCAAAACTAGTACCTAAAATACCTTTGCAGTCTCATTTTATAAATAAACGGAGATGTACTGCCTCAAATGCAAAAGAGTTACAGCCAGTAAAAATGTCAGGCATGTTATGACTAAGAATTATCGACAACTGCTGAAGGGCGGGTGTAAAGTGTGCGGCACAAGGAAAGCACAGTTTCAGAAGAGCAGAGGTTCTCGATTGTTGAACAGTGCGATAGACAAGTTACCGGTGGAACTTCACATTCCGAGATACAACTATTGTGGTCCGGGAACAAAACTGAACAAGAGACTGAACAGAGGCGATGCTGCCATCAATTCTCTGGATGAGGCCTGCAAACAGCACGACATCGAATACTCTGCCAAACCAGACTTGGAACGAAGGCACGAAGCTGATAGAAAGTTGGCCTCCGATGCAGTAAGAGTAGCAAAATCTAGCAAAACTGGTCTGAAAGAGAAGTTGGCAGCAGCTGCTGTAGCCGCAGCTATGAAAACCAAAGTAAAGTTGGGAATGGGAAATAAAAAAAAAGATCAAATGGAAACTTTAGTGGAGAAGCTACACAAGCCAGCTAGGCGAAACTTTCCGAGGAGGCGCGTTATTACCTACGGGATAGGTGATTTAGTTCAAGCGGACCTAGTGGAGATGATACCTTACGCAGAACAAAACGAAAATTACAAATACTTGCTGACTGCCATCGATGTATTCTCTAAATACACTTGGGCCATCCCTGTGAAATCGAAGAACGCCGCGGATGTCACTGGCGCTTTTAACGAGATATTATACACGATGTATAATCCACTTAAAAGCCTACAAAGCGACGAAGGGCAGGAATACTATAATAAAGATTTCGCAGCACTAATGAAACGCCACAAAATAAACCACTATTCGACCAAGTCAGAACTTAAGGCGAGCGTAGTAGAACGCCTAAATCGCACATTGAAGTCGAACATGTGGAAACGGTTCACTCTGTGAGGTAACCAGAAGTGGATAGACATTATAGATGAAATTGTCAAAGATTACAACGACAGAGTTCATTCTACCATTAAAATGAAACCATCCGAAGTAACTAAACGCGATGAACCGGAGATCAGAAACATATTGCTGAAAAAGAGCCCTTCGAAAAAGAAGAAGAATAGTTTCAAAGTCGGGGATTTAGTAAGAGTGACAACGGCAAAATCTGTATTCGACAAGGGATATTTGCAAAACTTTACCAACGAACTGTTCGAGGTGAGCGAAGTCAGAAAAACTCGACCGACTTGCTACAGGTTGGTCGACCAACTGGGTAGTAAAAACGAAGGCACTTTTTACGAGCAAGAGTTGAAGAAAACTAACGTGCCGGATCTGTTTTTAGTCGAAGAGATTATGAAGACTAAAAAAGTGGGAGGGAAAACTCGTTACCTCGTCAGGTGGAAAGGCTACGACGAGCGCTTCGACAATTGGCTCGACGAAAAGCCAGTTGTTCTAGGAAAATAACAACAAAAATACCAAATTTGTCCTCTTTTTATTTATATTATTAAACTGAGACCAGGACGTTGAAATTATTACTGCTCATGTTATTTATTTTATTAAACAGAATCATTCAGTTGGAGCGATGGTAAAAACAAACTTTACTTGCGTTTACTGCGCTCAAACGTATCCTACCCGAGAAAGATTGATACAACACCTCGTAGAGACACACAGGAATAGTTACCCGCCCGAGTGCGATTGCTTCGAGAGGGTGTTGGGCTGTACAGACGATCCCATCCTCTGTGAGCAAGGACTCGAACACAGAAAGTACACGAAAGCTGTTCAGCTGTAGACCCGTTGTACATTTTAATGTTGATGCGAAGAGGTATAGAAGCTCTACTGTACGAATGTCTCCGGCAACTGATGACTTGCAGAGCTGAAATTGGGTTAGGAGTGAGTTTCGTTCGAAACGGCCAAGAAATACCAACTGGATTTCAGTCACGCTACTCCCCAATCTATAATCCATTAGATATTCCCAAGTTACTGGACGCAGCTTATGCTAAAATCCAACGTTCCATTGACGAATTCGCCGAAAGAGGGAGTGGTTGGGTGATAAATCGCTCCTACGAACTCACAATCCGAGTAGCAAAAATCGACCCGCTCAGACCAGGCTCTTACATTCCTCTGCCAGCAAAATTAAAAAAGAAGTGGAAGTGTGTAGTCAATGTTCAAAATTTCACAGACCACAAGTGCTTCTTGTATTCAATTCTGGCTGCCAAACACAAATTAAGCATGGTGAATCCGAAAGAATACGAAGTATACGTGAGAACGGTAGATTGTTCGATACTGGATCACATTGACTCATTCGAGATGGCCAACAATCATTTATCGATCAATGTGATTGCTTATACCAAAGAGAATGGCTTGCACCCCCTTCGTGTGAGCACGAATTTTAAAGGCCAACCCGTGGATCTTCTTTTAATTACCGACGAGTCGACAAATTTTCACTACTGCGCCATCGTGGATTGTGACCAATTTATCCGACACCAGGGATCGGGAAGCAACCGTAAATATTACTGTCGAAATTGTTTCGCCGCTTATGGAAAGGCATCGCTGAGAGACAAACACAAACTGGGCTGTACAAGAACCAATCCGTCACCTCAAGCGTGCAAATTCTTAAAACCGGGCGAAAACTTTTTGAAGTTTGAAGCTTTCAATAGAAGAAATATTCACCCCAAAATCATATACGCCGATTTCGAGTGCCTTCTGAAACCCGTTCCTTCCTCTAACAGCTCCGGGAAGAAAATCAACCACCATCAACCTTGTAGCTTCGGCTACGTCGTGGTGGGGTCTGGAAACTTTCAAAAAGAAGCTTATTACCTGGGAGTGGATGCCATTGAAGAATTCCTCGATCAGTTTGTGATTGAAGCGCCCGAGTACGACGAAACATTAAAAAGAGTCCAACCACTATGCCTCACTCCGGTCCAAAAGGCTGATTTTAACGACGCTGTAGACTGCATCTACTGCAAAAAGCCATTCGGTTCAAAAGACGACAAAGTCCGGGATCACTGCCACGTTACCGGCCAGTACAGAGGAGCTTCTCACTCGAGTTGTAATCTGAATGCCCGAGAGCGCACCACGATCTCCGTGGTATTTCACTGTCTCGAAGCTTACGATATGCATCTACTGGTAAGAGCGGTGCACAAGTTTCCAAAAAAAGTAGAAGTCCTCGCGAGAAATACGGAGAGGTTCATGAGCATGACCATTACCGTTGAAACGGGATGGGATGAAAAGAAAAAAAAAAGGTACGTTCGGCTTAAGTTCGTAGACAGCTATAATTTTCTCTCCTCTTCGCTGAAAACTCTGGCGGAGAGACATAAACGAGATTACGAATTTAGGACGGTGAAGCTGTTCTTGAAAGCTGGTGGGAAGGCGAAATAGTTCCTTCCCGACGTCCAGGAAGAGACTGCCGTGGATCTGTTAACCCGTTTGGGTTACTACCCATACGAACACGTTTCCAGCATGAGTATGTTCAAAGAGCAGTCTTTACCACTGTAAGAATACTTTTATTCCAAACTCAAAGAAGAAGGCCTAACTGACGAACAATACGATCACACCAAAAAGATTTGGAGTATGCTGAAAATCAAAAAGTTTTCCTCCTACCACGAAATGTATCAGCTAACTGACTGTCTGCTTTTGGCAGACATTTTCGAAGAATTCCGCAGGATCTGTTTGCGAGACCATGACATAGATCCGTGCTATTACGTCTCCACCCCAGGGTTTAGCTGGGCGGCAGCTCTAAAGATGACCAAGGCCGAACTGGAACTATTTACTCACGCTAGCAAACATAACTTCATCTTGACGGGAATACGGGGTGGAGTTAGCTTCATTAGTCGAAGGTTCGCGAAGGCCAACAACCCGTACATTCCCGAAACGTACGATTCAACAAAACCTAACAAGTACATCATCGATTGGGACCTCAATAGCGCTTATGACTGGGCCATGAGCCAGCTGCTGCCTTACAACGGCTTTAGGTATTTGACTAAAGATGAGATTTGAGCTTTCAACGTGACTAAGATAGCAGACACGTCGTCGGTAGGATACATTCTGGAAGTATATCTGTACTACCCGAACAAACTTCACGAGCTCCACAACGACTACCCGCTTGCTCCTGAAAAATTTGAAATAAGAGAAGAATTAGTTTCAGAGTATTCGAAATCTTTGTTGCGAGGAAACCCAGTGAAACCTGTCGTAAAGCTAGTGGCCAACCTACTGGGGAAGACGCGTTACGTAATTCACTACCGTAACCTAAAATTCTACCTCGAACATGGCTTGGTCCTTCGTCACATCAGGAGGGTGCTGAGTTTCAATCAGAAGCCCTGGTTGAAACAATATATGGATTTTCATACGGCAAAACGAAAGGAATCGAAGACGGTGTCTGAAGGGAAATTTCACAAGTTGTGTCCTAATTCGGTGTTTGGGAAGACGATTGAACAGAAACAGAAAAGACTCAAAGTCAAGCTATGCACCGACAGCAAGCGAGCCATCAAATATTCCACCCAACCCAACGCCGATTCATTTCGGATATTGCACGAAAACCTGGTTCAGATCAACTCGAAAGTACGCAAGGTGACGTGCGATCTTCCCACCTACTCAGGGTCCGCCATACTAGAGTTGTCCAAACTCCTTCTCTACGAATTTCACTACCGATACATACGTCCCCAATATGGAGATCGAGCAAGACTGTTGTTCACTGACACGGACTCGCTGTGCTATTGCATCGAAACCGTGGACGTGGACGCGGACATGGCTAAAAACATGAGTAGATTCGACACTAGCAACTACGATCCTCAACACCCACTGTTCCGCGAAGTCAACAAGCAAGTGTTGGGAAAGATGAAAGATGCCACGAAGGGAGTACCGATAAGAGTTTGTGGGGTTGAGTAGCAAGATGTATTCGCTCGTTACGTCCCAAAGCGAAACGAAAAAAGGCAAAGGGAATTTCCAAGAGATTCGTGGAGAAACACTTAAGCCACGAAGATTACATGGCGACTCTCCATTCGAATCGGGAACAAAGAGGGAGTTGGTACAAGATCATCAGTGACAGCCATCACCAGCTGGCCACGACCGTGGTGAATAAATCCCTACTGTCGGCCTACGACGACAAGAGATTCCTCGTAAACGAAGTAGAAACTTTTGCAATCCGACATCGTGGCATCAAATATATACAATACCATGATGAGGATGTTGACTATGATGGGAAGGGCTATCTTAATAAATTTATCATGGAGTCTTTAGACGATGACAATGACTGAGTATGGACAGGTATGTCTGACGGTATAATCAGCGATGAAGAGGCGGAAACTCGGTGGAAAGGGGATGAAGTGGAACAGAGGCTGAAAGAAGTTAATAATGTCGAGGTTCGAGAAGCCGAGATGAGGAAATTGCGGATGAGGGAGAGTAGGCAGTTGAAAGTGCAAAATCCAGAAGAGTGGAAGAGAGCCAGGGATAAACGAAGACGGTTAGATAGGGATAGGCACGCCACACTAACTCCTATCCACAAAAAGAAAAAAACAAGCTGCGGAAAAAGACCGACGTGCGAGAATGACTGAAGAAGAGAAAATAGTGTTCAGGGAAAAAAGAAGGTTGGCTCAAAGAGAGCGAAGAGAGAAAAAGAAACGAATGGCTCGGTGATTTGTTGTTTGTAATAATGTTTGTTGAATAAAATATAAATCAAATATTTTTCTGATGGATGAAACATACATTCTCATCATGGACGCCACTAGCGGTTATTTTATGCCGAGTAAATACCTCAATGTCACGATTGAAAGCGGACCGACTGTCGTTTTTAACAAACAGGCAGGACTTACCACAGAGTTGAGGCTCAACTCGTTGGAATGGACCTACCTATATCGACTGGGTGAAAAGATCAACAGATCTGTACTCAATCAGTGGAGGGAGAAATTGCAGTCCAAGGACGAAGAAGAAAATAGGTTCGCCTGGAAAGGTTGGAAAAGCACGGACGAGGGTCTATGGAAAAGCGTTACGGATCCCACTTCGAAACAGGTCTTCGAACCGTTCATCGAAATAGCCGGAGAAGTGTTAATCGAGCAATTGGAGCTAACTGTACACGAAAAACATGTCGGCAATATTGTTGGAACTGTCCAAACTCGACAGCAGAAACAAAATGAAATTCTTGTTGGATTTTAAAATGAAAGCGCTTCGTGTCGGAGAGGAGAAAAGAATCAGAGTACGATTTACGAATGATGACACGCAAGTGCACTTTGTGGAATACGACCCTAAAACAACAGCGGTGGTTACTTTGTTACAACTTTCGTTTATGGAATGGTCCGAGCTCTACAAACACTTTGCAAGCATAGATAAACTCATGGGGAAAGTTTCCGAAGACGAATAAACATTTCTCCATTCGGACTGCCTCTGGGTGGCAGTACGACCAACCAGTAAAAAAATAAATAAAATTTTTCATTCACGATGACTACAGCCCCCTTGTAGGTAGGTATCGTCTACTATTTAAGTTTTCGAAAAGGTTTTTGTAGGTTTTGTTGAAGGCAGACCCGGTATTGTAGTAGGTCTGTTTGGGTAGCCCTGGCTTCGAGAACAATAGAATACAATGGGTTTTGAGCACAGGCCGTTACAGTACTAATTTACATCTACTACCCTGATTCGAACTGGCAACCCAATTCGTCCCCAGATCACTTACATAGCACCTTTATCGCTATGGCCGCGCCTCCACTGGCATAAAGACAACTCACTGAACCCGTTACTGAGGTCACACCAGTGACCAGGACTCCATCCCAACCCAGAATGCTTGCAGCCGTATTTATTTAGTACATTTTAAACATACAACTCAGTTTTTCTTAACATGCCGAACTTTACCATTAGTCAGAGATTTTTTGAAAAAGGCAGTGAAAGCTCAGCACGTGTTGTACTGGATTTTAGCTAAACCGTTGATATTATTAAAAATCTGACTTTTTGTAGAATTTAATTATCTACATCTTAAGCAATATTAACATAAAACGCATAGTTTTGTCGTAATATGCAGATTCCTAATATTGGCCTCCATTTCCTAGATGGCGGTAAAAGCCCAACTCTGACTTTCTTGTGGTTTGTAAGGTTGACATACAGAACATTTCTACCAAAATTCAGCTTTGTGGGAATTACTAACGCAGAAAATGCTATATTGACTGCACTACGATGAGAATTTCATAAACGTTTGCCGTACATTGTTTTTTTTACTATAAATATCATTTTAGGGTGGAATTCCTTCATTGCCCGAAGCAAACGGACCTTCTGACTAATTTTGGTCTCTTGGAATGTTTTGGAAAAGTGAATAGTTTAGGAGTTAAGACTTTTCCGTGCTTCGGTCGTCGGCGTCGGGCGGCCATCTTAATCGGGTCTATTACAAGATGCGGACTCCTCTCTGAACTAATTGTACTTACAGTATGCATAAGAACTGTGCAAAAATTTGGCACTTTTCTCCCAAAAGGTCACAATCCTTTCTCTAAGCCACTACACTAAATTGGGGTTTTAGTGGACACGCCCCACCGCTTTAAACCTTTGTGTAAAAATATTGCGTCATTTGAAAAACCTGCGACAAAGCATAAGCAAGTTGTTGTTGTTTGCTTATTTGTAACTATTTTCAAAATTATTTGCCTAAATTACGAGTGACAGCAAGACAAATCATGAGTAGGCCATAAGCGTGTCCTTCTTTCTTTGTGAAGTACCAAGTCAGTGTGCTTGAAAGTAGATAGCTAAAGACGAATCGCATCCAAATGCCAAACCACCTAAGGAAATCGCTTTTATTAGGTGGTGACAGATCGGCAAAAGCGTTACGAAGGGTGGTTTGCATGTCCAATGGAGGAACGGGGGCACGAAGCACATCCCTCCAAAGCGTTTTCAAGTGGCTATGTAAACGAAGTGAATAACAATTCACGTTACTAAAGTAGCAAATCAGTACGATGCCAACCTATTTCTGTTGTTCGCTGAACTTAAGAGAGCGAAGGGGCTACAAAACTCAGCCCAGCTTATCGACTATCCGGTCATTTGTAGCCACTGTGTCAGCCGTTAAAAAAAGTGGGCACCTTGAGTTATTGTGAAGTCCGGCCTTGCACTGCTGAAGGGAAAAAAATTATTTTCGGATAGAAAAGAAAACTGACGGAATTCGTGAATGCACTTAAGATTTACGTCTCAACTACCAAATTGTCTCGATTGGGATATGTGCGCTGGGAATCTTACAGAGATGAGTGCAAAAGAGAAAAAACCTAACAATAACGGACTGAAAAATATTGGAATAGAACAAAGCAGATATTAGAGGGGCCACGTTATTGTGTGACCTGGCAACACAATGATTCTCATGCCTTTGGGGTGTGTGAGCCCAACAATTGAACTTCTTGTCAACCCAAGACTAATATGTGGCAATGATTCCTAAAGAGATTTTTCAAGATTAAAAAACAAATTTAACGATAAAAAAACAACCTGTCAGGTTACCAGAAGTAACACCACAGGAACTTAGTTTAGTACTGATCATTTTCTTCCTTCACGAGTTTCATTCTGTGCTGAAAAAAAGCCGAACACTTCTGCCAGGTGCTTTCTTCAGCTTGGGAATGCAACAAGTGATTGAGAAACTAATGTACAGTATACTTAAACTAAGCTCTATAAGTGCCTGGTGGTATTTACCTGGTGGTAGTTAAAAATAAAAACAAGGTGGAGGGACCAGGACGAAAAAACTTATCTTAGTATATCCTTCTTGCTATCATGGTGGAAGGTAGAGGAGCGGGGTATAATCGACCTAGTGTTGTATAATCACCTCATTATACACCGGGGTATAATCGGGGTGATTATATCCCAGTACCTTTTTGTTGTGCGCATGCGCAACTTACCGAGCTAAGCTTAAAACAGACGCCAACGGATAGCTAATGATGCGGTTTTGACTCGCATATATACCAGCTTGAAAACTCGACGTATTCGTTACGATTTTCGTATTTTATCATCACACTTTATAATTTTTTAGATTATTATATTATAATTTTTCTTCGGCAATCTATTGGCATAAATAATTTTAATTTTTACCGTATTAGTCTTTTAGTTTTTTTGTTTCTATTGAAATTATTAGCAAAGATTAAAAAAAGTAAAGGAACACACACAGCGCCATCTCTCGGCGGATTTTAGCAATGCGTAGTTGATGCAGCGTGTTTAAAGGGAGAAAGTCGCCAACGCAGCAACGCCTATAAATTCTCGTTGGAGACAAATAATTTTATGAACTGATAAACTGGTAAGCTAACAAAACGTAGCATTACTTTATAAATATGAATAACACAAAAAATTTTTAGTCCTTTGTTATTATTTATTTTGAATTGGGATATACTCCAATAAAATCGCCCTCTAACTTTTGTAGATAATACGATTAAAAATGTTTTCGCACTCAGCCTGTGACCAGACTAAAACTAACTCATGCAAATTAATTTGAAAATATTCCCCTCGCGCTACGGGCTTGGGATATAATTGCAAAATAATTAGCATTCGTTAGTTTTAAGGTCAGGTTACAGGCTTCGTGCGAAAACAGTAGCCGTATTATGCACAAAAGCTCTAGGGCTATTACTATTGATAATACCACATGTGGAAAATTATCAGTAGCATTACCACGTAAGCTACATAACACTTTCAACGATGTACTTCGAATGAGAGATCAGTTTCGTTACATTTCAATGCTACAATCAACCGGCTAAAAAATCTAAATTGAATATTAGTTATTGCTCGTGTAAGAATTTACATCGAGTAGTATGACTACTATTTTTACATTTGCTTTTTTCTCGATTTTGAAGTTCTACATGTAGGCTTGTAGTTTTGTAACACTTCATGCGAAAAACTTGAAACATTTTGAAGATTTTGTTTTTCACTGAATGAATTGATCCGAGTTTGAGCTTAAATTAGAACTACAACTTTTCAAACGATTCCTTTCAAATGCTCCTCATCGACTGTGTGGGTTGCAAGGTTTTTTTATTCTTTTTAAGTAAGTGAAAAGCGTTATTTTGAGAAATTTTAACCGACCAGTTAAAATCAGAATGACTCTTATTTTGCTTTCTTCGACTTAACAACAATTCAAGCTTACATTCTCACATTAAAGGGGCACGCTTCCTTGCTCTCTTAAGAACCCAAAGAAGGCTGTGGTAGATACTGTGGTTCTTGCTTCCGGGTACCAGCTTCTATACTAGCCAGCCTTGGACGCAATTCGTCCATTTCTGCCAATGACCTAGTTCTAACAATAAGGCGTGCAAAATTAATTTCGTGTGGGATACAAATACTAGTATTAAAAAAAACTATTAACCATACAAAATACAGACATAAGCCTTTAAAAATTCAATGCTTTGAAGGTACAGCTACAAAAAAAAAAGAATGCAAGCCATCAGTGTCGCACTAATACGTTTAAAAGAAGCTCCAGCTTTGTAAGCCTTAAAAAAACCTACTGCAGTAAAGGAACAGATACAAGAGAAAGACATGCTAGCCATCAGTGTCAAATTAATCCATGTTAAAGAATATCCAGTGTCACAAGAAGCAATCTGGATATTATTTTACACGTATTAGTGCGACACTGATGGCTTACATGTCTTTTTCTTGTATCTGATTTTTTAGAGTTGTGGTGTTTGTGGTTTCCACTCGGACGTGTACCTCATATTTGAACCTGTCTAACACACACTGTTCACTTAGATAGGTAGTACTTCATTTCATTCACGTTGGTGACTCCCAAGGGAGTGAATGAATATAAATATCAGTGGCAGCACCTATGTTAGTTGCTGCCTCTTTCTTAATTAAGTTGTCTGTGTTTCCTAAGCACGTCCTGAGTGTGGTTCTTCACCCATGCATGCCACAAGCATTCGGTATACACTTCAGTAGCGACGATGCTGAAAATAAGGAGATAAGTACTAGAAACTAACTAATAATTCTAAATAAATTAGTCAATGGTTTATACAATGGTATGGACAATTATACGAAAACAACTACTTGTAGACTTGTAGAAAAGACTACTTGTAGAAAAGACTACTTTTGTAGACCTACACGTCAATATTAAACAGAGATGCAAATGAATTTTCGGAAAAGGAATACAAAAAATACACCATGCGGAGGGATTTCACGTAAACAGGGTCTGTTTTACTGATAATTTTCAGTTTAAAAAGTCGGAATTCCGCCAAAAGTGGGAAGACTCTCACCCCTGTGGGATAGTACGTCAAAAGTACTGTATCACCCCAACAACATATGATGGTGATAAACTAGCGATGTAAGACGCCAGTTACTTATTGGTGAGTTTCAAGAGAAAGAGTCTTCAACGAGCATAAAAACAAGAAAGATCCTCAAATCCTATTTGTAAATTCGCACCACACATTACAATCAATAAAAAAAACTTAAGAAACCTTTATTAAAAAAATACCTGTAATTTTACTGGACTCTTTGTTTTTAGATGTAACACGAATTCTTTCGTTTTACTCATCAACAACAACTCGTCAGCCGACAAATGGTAACATTCCAAGCGACCAGGCATAATTAGTTACACTGTAGCGATGATAGGCCTCGGGCTTCGAAATTGTCAAATGTTAAGGCATGTTAGATCTTCCAACACTGCTCAAACTAGTGACAACATTCTCTTAATTTAACGTTGTAGGTATTTGGAGATTGTCGTACGCAATAAAATCAATTAAAAAAATGAAAATTGTCTAATTAACGTCCTTTTCATCTACTAAGGTTATCTCTGGCCAGGGAGGGACAATTTTGCTAGGAAATACCTAGGATCTTTTAAATGCCACAATCGACATGAGCACAAGTGCATTTTTCTTCAAATACACAGATGTGGCTATAGTAAAAAATCATTTTTTTTAAAGTGGACTCAGTAATATGTGTAATATATATCACCACTACTGCAGGGCCTGCTCATGTCACTCGTCCGGGTCAAGCAAACCCATCAGTCACCATTGTTAGGCTCAGAATGGTTCGCTTTCCATTATCTTGAGAGCCACACAGCGTCCTCCCATGCAGCTTCCATCCCAGCTTTCGTCCGGGCCTTCACAGGAACGACCAACCCCAACATTTGGGGGTAACGATCACACTATCAGAGCCCTTCTCAAGCATCATCACCCTTTCGTCCTTGTGAAACGTCATCACTATACTGTACGACTTCAGGAATCGTTCCGGTCGCCCGTTTCCCCTCATGTTTCGTCACCGCACCTCACACCCTTTGGCACCATTTACGCTTTGACACCATCTTCCTTCTCGAGACATGATCCACTCCCCTGCCTTTCACAACCAGCAGCAATTGCTTCGTGGACCAGCACGACTAGCCTGTCGCCGTTGAACGCTCTACTTTGTGGACCACGTGATCACGGACTAACACCATGCCACCAGGAACAGTTTCATTCTCCCAACTCGTCGCCATCTCCTTGTCGCCTTCATAAAATCGTCAGTCTGTTGCTTTAATTCATTTCAGCGTTAGCTTCACACCATCATGGTGGCCTGAACGCCGTTCATGCTGTTCCTTTCTTGATGCCATTAACAACGTCAGCAGCCTGTCAGTCAAATCAGCTTAACCTTTGTTCATCCTTTGTTCACCCCCTTTTACTTGCAGTGTCAAGGCCCTGTAGCCCAGTAACTTTAGGTTAAAACTTGGAAGAAACAAAGAAAACAAAGAAAGCTGAAAGTTGCCACATAAGTAGCTATCAATGTAGTATGAAACATATTAAAAGTCCCCTGGGCTTCCTCGGGTACATTGGAAAAAGTGCGTAAGTCATAAATGTATAGTACGCAAGTCTGTTTTCATTAGTCTGATGATTTTATTTTGGCAGTTTACCAAAAAATATACCAAAAGACCTTTATAAAATGTTTATTACAAATTTGTACGTTTTCTTTCATACAAATCTGAGAATTTTAATATGTCAAACAAACGTAGGAAAAAATGGGCAGACAAAAAGTTGCACTGAGACATAAAATTGAAACAAATTAATAGAAATTAGCCTGAAGAAAATGGATATAATGCATACAGTTTGCAGCTTTTGTAAAGTGTATGAAATACTCACCGGCTCATCATCTTCGTTCAGCGGAAAATTAAAACACACAGCTCCTTGGCATCCACACATGTAGTAGGGCGGCTGGAGGATTGATTTGTTTCACTTACTGTAAAAAGCATGAAATTTGGTATGGAAGCTCCCGACAGGTAACTGGATGGGGGGGGGGGGCAAGTAACTCTTCAACCGTCAACGAATCAAAAGCATAATATAAAGCAAAAACGTTTAGGACACAATTCTGAACAAGAAAGCTGATAGACATCTCTTACGTGAAAAAGCAACCCTTGAACCCTAAAATCATATTTAAAGTGTATGAACCTTAATTTGCGCGTATGTTCATTTTTTGAATTGGTCATTATCGTGATTTTCGTTTTCAAAGTTCTCCTGCGAGCCCTCTAATAGGCCGAAATGGCCATGCATATAGGAAATTGTGAAAGGTGGGGATCTATTCTTTCCATTAATCGTAACAGAAATTGTTTAGCATAGGTAGGGGGACCTTCCTATGCCCTTTAAAGGTGAAGTGATAATGGCGTAGTGGGGAATGTGTATGTTGATTTTCCAATTCAAAGTTCTCTTGCGAGCCGTCTAATACACCGAAATAGACATGATTAGGATACTCTGAAGGTAGGGGATCTATTCTTTCCATTCATCCTGCCAGAAAATGTTTAGCTTAGGAAGGAACCGCACTAAGCTCATTTAAAGTTATCTTGCGAGCCCTCTAATACCCCTAAATAGGCATGATTAGGAAATTCTGAAAGGTGGGGATCTATTATCTCCATCAATCATAACCGAAATTGTTTAGTTTAGATACAAATACAAATAAGACCATTACAGTGGCACTTTGAAATTGAAACTAGCCGCTACACCATTTACAACTAAACCTTTACCCGAGCGTAGGGCAGTTTCTTCCTAAGATAAACAATTTCTGGTAAGATTAATAGAAAGAATAGATCCTCCACCTTCAGAATATCCTAAGTATGGCCATTTCGGGCTCTTAGAGGGCTCTCAAGAGAACTTTGAATTCGAACCTCAACATACGCTTTTGACACTACGCCATTACCACTTCAACTTTAAACGGGCATAGGTCGCTCCTCATCTAAGTTAAACATTTTCGAAGTATTAGTAAATCACGATAACATCCAAGGGAAAAAAGAAGCATTCGTGCGAATTATGGTTGACATGCCGTAGTGATGATTTTAGTATTCATGGGTTCAAGCACCATCACCCTTTCGTCCTTGTGAAACTTCATCACTATACTGTACGACTTCAAGAATCGTTCCGATCGCCCCTTTCCCCTCATGTTTTCGTCACCGCACCTCACACCCTTTGGCACCATTTACGCTTTGACACCATCTTGTGTTCTGACCATTTTTGCTTCACATTATGCTTTTGACTTGTGGACGGTTAAGGAGTTACTATTCCCCCTCCCACGTTCCAGTTACCCTTCATGTACATCCATAACAAATTTCATGCTTTTCACATTAAGTGAAACAATTCAAAGCTCCAGCCGCCCTACTACATGTGTAGATGCTGAGGAGCTGTGTGTTTTAATGCTACACTAGACGATGAAGATGATCCGCTGAGTATTTCTTACCATTTACAAAACGTGCTAACTGTATGCATTATACCCATTTTTGTCAGGCTAAATTCTATTAACTTGTTTCAATTTTAGGTCTCAGTGCAACTTTTTGTCTGACATATTAAAATTGTCAGATGTGTGCAAAAGAAAACGTACAAATTTGTAATAAATATTTTATAAAGTCCTGTTGATACATTTTTATACGTCAAAAGGTACAGCTTGTTGTATATGACAGATTGTAAGAATAAAAAAACCATCGAAAACTGCCAAAATAAAATCATCTGACCAATGAAAACAGACTTGCGCAACCATACACTGTCTCTTACGCCCTTTACCAATGTACCGGAAGCACGCGTCTTAGCCCAGGAGACCTTTAGTATGTTTCATAACACATTAGTAACTACTTATCTGCTTTCAGCTTTCTTTGAATTAATTCAAGGTTTTAGCTAAAGTTACTGGGCTACTGGGGTCCATCATTCAAGCATTCATAGAATACCTCACGTTCATGTTTTTCCCCATCAGTCCCCGCACTGTTCGTCAGGGAGCGGCTCTCATCTGGACACAAACTCTTTCCCTCATCAGTTTGATTGTCTCAGCACGCGCCATCTGTCACTCTAACATGTAGTCATTTTCGGCAGAAACCTTTCGCCCATCAAAGGTTTTTCCATCGCTTTCTGTCGCATCTTCTGCAACAAAAACATCAGCCAAGAACTGAATTTCAGGTATTGTCCTTAGCAAACCTTTCCAGAATTTCCTTCACAACAGCTGCAACGACAACGACGCCCCTCTGGAGAGTTGTCACGTCTTGTATCTTCCGACAGTCCTGAATGATGCGAGTGCGCCGCTATTATTTTTTTTAACGTGGTTTCCCCAGTAGGCCAAAATCCACGTAGCTCAGAGATCATCGTAATCTGGTCTCACGAGCTCGTCTTTTTCCTAATCTAATTTTTCTTTCATCCTCCGTTTCGTTTTCTAGAATTTTTCTTTTATTTTAGCCGTCATTTTCTCTAGTTTAGCCGCTCCTTGCTCCTTCGTTTCTAGAGTTTGAGCTTTTCTTTATTAGCAGCCATTTTCTCTAGTCTAGCCGCTCAGTCGATTCTAGAGCTTGAGCTTTTCTTTTACTAGCTGCTTTTTTTCCTCTAACCTAGCTTCGGTCCGCACCTCCGTTTCTAGTGAGCGAGCTTTTTCTTCCACGCCTCGAAATCCTCGAACTTTTTCCGGCAGTTCTCCTGCAGACGGCCTTCTCGTTCTCCTTGGCTATTTTCACTTCGGTCAGTTTTAGCGATTCTCGCGCTTCCAACAGGAGGGACAATTTTTCTTCTCCCTCCTCGTCGCTCCATTACATTCATATCCAAGTCGAAATCGTCCACATATTTGTCCCAAGCACCGGTGGCGTTGTGACCGATGGCTAGTGCATCTTTGCCGTTGTCCAGGATGTACCTCTTGTTGTTGTCAGGCGAGAGGAGGGATTTGGATATTGTAATGGTACTCAGTTCGTGACCGACGCTGGAATTCTTGGTCCAGCTTTCCTTCTGAGGAGGTGCCGCGGAGTTTAGGGCTGCTTCGTAGTCACCGAAGCTAAAATGTTTTTTCACGAACGAGCTTTGGATACTCTTGGCGTTCTTAACGTCCTCTTTTTTCAGAGGTTTAATCGAGTACATTTTTGACCTGAGCCCGATGAACTCTTAAGACAGGGACGCCGCCCATTTCGTCTTTCATTTTCTTTGTTTGTTCTTGCAGGAGAAGAGGGGATGATTCGACGGGTAGTTGCTCGCATCGAAACGGTCTTTGTCAGCGAGCATGTCTCAGTAAATGTCCTCCGTTTTGATTTCGTAGCAGAAGCTGTCAATGTTGATGAAAAGGAGTTTGGCGCGGCTTCTTATTTTTGCCGAATGTAGTCGTAGTGGAATGTAGTCGTAACTGATGATATTGATCGAAGGATCGTTCACCCTGTGAAACTTGTCGATTTCGGTGATGTTAGTTGGGTAGGTTAGCATGGAACAATCTTGTATATCCTCAAATTCGCGGTAATCTTCTGGGTTGACATTGTCCAACTGCAAAGCCGCGGCCAGTACGGAATAGAGAAAGCATTTATGATTGTTTAAATTTTGAATGTTCACTATGGCTTTCTGCTTGCCAGTGATCACTTTTGGAAGAGGGATGTACATTGTTGCTTGCAGCGGCTTATACCTCGACACTCTGATTAGTGGGTAATGGATGTGAGAGATAACCCAGCCACTGCCCCGCTCGGTGAAAGCATCGATGGATTCTTGGATTTTTGCAAAAGTTTCATCCAGGAGAGCGAGGATATCATTGGGATTATGTATTTCAGAGTATTTCTACCAGAATCACACTTGAATGAACGCAGTCTCCATAGTAAACTCTACACCCAAGCTGATCTGGGCTTTGCAGTTTACCAGCTGGTGTAAACAATTTTCCAGCATCGCTTGTAGTGTCACGCGTATAGATAGGAGGAATTGAATGGGATCTCCAAAACGCATTCCCCCACTATAACCATCTCGTACTGTCGGTGTCCCAATCCTTCGTCTCGTAATGGGGTGATTGACTAAGAAAATCGGGTAGCTTGTCGTGGAAGCAAGCACATTCTTCTGCATTAAATAGGTGATGGAACTGTAGATGTTCCCATAGCTTGGCTAGCAATGGAAAAATGGTCACGCAGTACACACGCGTGTATGCTTTCTTTTCCATTTTATCTGAAAACAGACAAATATTTATCCTTTTTTTAATAATGAGGAAGAAAAAATTGTGGAAGAGGAACAAATATTTATCCTTTTTTAATGATGAGGAAGAAAAAATTGAGGAAGAGGAACACATTTTTTTAAGTAATAATGTTTGAAAAAATACAACAGAAAAATGTAAGAATACACTGGAAAAAGGTAAGTACTTATTTAAGATTGCTAATGTTGTCTGTCCGACTGTTGTATTTAGAGTCATAGCCCTTCCAATTAATGAAGTAAAGCATTTTCCCATCTTTTCCTTTCTTCTTATGTAGTACTTGTTCTACTAAGAATAAACCGGGAACTATAGTTTTTGGAGTTCAGTTCGTTGCTTTCATCTCAGAGTACATGTTGATGTTATGACGTTTAAGTAGGGCTTTGAAGTCAGTTGGTAGCCCAGTAAATGCAGTTTGAGCGGTACCTTACGTATGATTTTGTTTACGATTCGTTTCCCAGACTTGATAAAGGAAGCTCTTTTTGTCCCGCACACCTCGCAAAATACAATTTGTATCTGTCGGTTATTTTTGGTGGTGATAATAACAGACGGTTCCGATCCGTTAGAAGTGAGACGTTTACATTTGATGCAGTACCTCATTTTGATATTTTTGATGCCATAGTTCTTTGTTTTATAAATGATTTTTTTAACCTAAACCTAAATTTTGATAAACCCTTTTTTCCCGAGCAGTTATGATTTGTCTTTCCTGCATTTCTGATAAAATTTCGACCATCTCATTTCTATGCCCGTTGTGGCTGGCCAAAGCAGATTTATACAAAAGCCTGAGTCTCTTTACCAAGTCGTTAGGTTCGTAGCATAATATTTATAATTGACTCTGCTCGAGTAACTCGCTTTTTTAACAATGCCGTCCCTTTTTTCTTAGATTTCATGTCCTCCCAAATCGGAGCGATAATTTACTTTTACTTGGTGTTACGATTAGATTTGGGCTGACGAGTATCTGGGTCGTCGTTGTGATAAATAGCGTTAGTATTTTTTAAAATGGCAGCGTAAGCTGCTTTAACTCCTGGTGCAAGGGAAGTATCTTTCAAATCTTTGAAAATTGGCAAATTCCAAAGCCCACGTCTCCCCATGTTATGGCGTCCCCTCAACGACTATGTCATTCTCAAACTTTTAACCAGTTTATTACCAAAGGTCAGCTCATCTTTTTTCCTGTCATACTGTAACCCGAATACAGAGTCAGTGTCCTAGGGATTTTCGAAAAATTTTATCAAGAAATATTTAGCAGTATCTCCAATATTCTGACCAGGTAACAAACTATCGAGGGAAGCTCCAGGGATTGGAAATGCATCTAACTTGCACCGCGGAATATGAAGGGGTGAGTTTAGGACCAGGGCTCGTAGTTACGTATTCGGTTTTGGACTCGGGAGAAATTCGCATTATAGGAGCTTCAGCTGGACTTGAATATTCGGCGAGACTAAAATCGATAGAGGTCGGCATTGTTTTCTCACTAGAAGTAACTGCAGGGGACGGTGATAAACCCAATGATTCGTAGTCATCCTCGTCACTTTCTTCCCTTTGTAAACTTTAATCGGGGTAGCCTAGTCTGCGTGGTTAGAGTGTTTTTAATTTGCATAGTTTGTTCTTTAATTTATTAGTTAATTCTTCTTGTTCACTTTCACCCTCTTGTTCTCTTTCACCCAAACATTGATTTAAATTTTTTTTTTAGTTAAACGTCTTTTGAATTTCGCTATTTTTCGTTTTGTTTCCATTCTCTTGTTTAATAGGTAAAAATGAACGTTTATATCTCCCATCGTTTAACGTTTTGTTTATTGATGAAAACCCATAACGCTTTTTCCAACAATTTTGACAAAACGTTTTGAAGTCTGAAAATTCCATGTCGGGGCCAACGTGGTTTTCGTAAACGTGTGTCAAATTTAACTCATCCACGGGGAAAAGGATTAATAAATTTGCGTTTTCCCTGACCACTTGTTTCGGAATTCTTGTGTAGGATTAGCTGCAATAAAAAACATCGGCATTTGAATGATGCCCTTGAGCAAAGTAACGTTCAATGTTTTTTGTTTGTCCAAAAGGCAATCGTCAGAAAGAATCAGGTTTCGAAATTTTATGTCCAGTTCTTTGGGTAGTATTAAATCTATTTGAGAATCGTGAAAAAATGCGACCTTTCCTCCAATATTTTCCTCAATTTCAGCAAATACAGATTGCAAAGCTTTGTACTTTTGATTGGCATAAAGTTTACTGTAAATATATAACCGATCATAGTCGAGCCATCTTTCGTTACAGATGAAATTAAACAGTAATTTAGTTTTGCCGAAATTTGCGTGGCCTATAATTACACATCTGATATTTGAAGGTAGAAGATTTTTAGGTTTAGGTTTTGGAGCGAAAAAGTCGTAGTTTTTAATTTCCACAGCTTTTCTTAATTACACATTTTTTTTAATGTTTACGGAGATACCAAACCCATAAAGTCATGGTCGGATAATTTGTCATTGGATATGTTGGAATGAGCTACTCCAAAGTCTATTGCGCCGTAATTTTGCAATGCTGGGAGAAACATCGGTGACATACACCGCCGGTAATTTCCCACGTGACGTCCGTCAAGTGTAAGGCGTTGTAAGATGGCAAGTTAAACCATGGTTTGGCAATAACATTTTTGTTACATTTCTCTTTAGTTTTGTGAATATTCTCGTGTACCCAAGTTCTAAGGCAGAGCGGTTTGTCTTCATTACCTCCATTCACCTTTTCGTAAGAAGGGTAACAGGAGTAAGCCGTATGCCTCGAATTGCAATAATTGAACGTAGTCATGGATACGGGTTTTTGCTCTTCAAACTCGATCTCTAGTTTTTTACAGATGTACCGTTTAAGATTTTTCAACAGTTTTTGAGTTTCCGGGTTGCTGGGTGAAATCCAACCTATATATTTTTAATTTTCGTCCGAAATGGGATTGCCCACACCCCTTAAGTATGGAAGCAGACAGGGAAAACTTTACACCATTGTTAAGCATTGTACCATTCTCGTTCTTAACTTTTAGCAAGTTTTTTTGCAAGAGATTGGAAAGATGCGTTTGCCAAGATGGTTGAGACATTTTGAGGTTATTATTTATGAGGTTCTTCCTTTTATTATACTGAAATAAAAGCCTCATCGATGGCTTGGCGTATTTTGAAAATTTTTTGTATTTAAAAAAGAAGTCACTCAATAAGTCTGGACAAGCATTGAAAAGGACGAGGGAGAAGCGGGTGTTGTGATAGGAGTCGGTCCGAGAGGACAACCGGGGCTAAGATACGTTTTAACCCCTGAAAACAACTACGGCGTGCAAAGCAAGAGTGTAACTAAAGTAAGCGCTGCAATAGAACCTGAAGATGCAGTAAATTATTCTTAGATTGGTACTCTCGCAACGGACGTCCAGAAACTAAAAAGGACGTGCCTCCTGCCATTACCTTTCTCACCGACGAGTTAGTTTCTGCCATTTCTAGTATCGAAAAAATACATTGTATGTAAATGAGGCTGACGGGAATTTTTATGTGAGGAAGAAGCAAATTAAGGACATAGCTTTTCCCGGCATGCTGCTGATGCGGCATCAAAATTGTACGTTGATAGGAATTGTTTATTACAGGACGACCAAAAAACATACTTCAATGCAATGCACATGCCGATTACAAATTTAAGCGAACCTACTTAACCGAGCAATACTGATATTAAAGTATTTGTCGACAGCAATTGCTTGTTACAAGATGAGCAGAAAGAATACTTCAATGCCGCGAACAAACCGATTAGAAATCTAAGCAAACCTACTTTACTGAGTGATGCTGCTACGAAGAAATTAGTACATGAAAACAGTTTCATACTAATCGGTTTCAGCATGAAAAGCCCTTTCAAAAGAGAGCAAATGTAAAGTTTCTCTTGGGAGTTGTTTCATTGATGATGGACATGCGCCGCTGTTTGATTTCCAAGCTGGATAATTTAACTCGTCGACTTTTTTATCACTAAGATGGTATTTGATATTAGAAAACAGGAACATGGAAGCATTATTAATCAATGCAGCTACGTCTGCATCTGCCAAGTCATCGTCCTTCAGCAACCTCCCTTTAATCAGGTGGTAACTATTGGCAACGCGCAGAAATAAATCTTGGTTTCCTACATGTATGCGAATTTCTGAATATACATTGTTGAGATTGGTGCCACAATTGTATTTGTGGTACGTGTAAGATTCAACCGATGAATCGTACACCAAAGGTTCGTTGATTTTTAAGTAATCTACTACGCTCATTTTCTGGGTGGTGTTATGAATTTGATGAAAGCTTTGTTTCTTGGCGTAAAACCATGTGTTTTTTATTTTTAGAGGTAAAATTAAGAAAGAGTCCTTTCCTTTTTTTTTCCAAACACGAGTATTTTATCCTTTTTTATTTAATTGAAGACGCACCGTGAGCATCTTGCCGTTTAAATCCAACGGCTCGTTGGTCTGAGACGTGAGCCAAACTCTTATATTTCTAATTAATTTGGTAGTAACTGGGACGTAAATTAAATTATGAGGGGACTCTATGATTTTGAAGCCGGGCGGTGAATTTGGATATAAAGTGGGTCGAGTGTCTCTGTTTAGGTACGAATTGCCGATGATATCAACGTGTACGAAAATTGTATTGACGCTCATAATGTCGACAGTATTTTAACTGGCTCGACTTCTCGAGTAGTTGCCCGAGTTAAAACCCAAGACTTGAGCCAAGCTCTTGTCACCCGAAAAGGATATTCCATAGTTTGCGTCGGTAATTATCAAGTCCGTTCTTAGAGTATTTAGATTCGGAAAATTAGAAAAGGCATCCTTGTTGTAACCATTTGCATCTATCACTGAATAGAGAAATTTATTCAAATCCTCGATTTCGTAAGCCCCTGGGGGTGACTAACGTTTTCTGCCAAAAGGCACCAGCATCGGTTGTGTATTGAATTATGTTATTTTTGGGGATAATGTTATGTATGCTGTACACATGTCTAAATTAGCACAGCCAATTCGTAATTTGGGAGTCCAAATGAATGGGCGTGTTTTTATTAATTTTCAAATCAGTCTTTGCCGGTGAGTATAATTGAACAAGAATCCAGGACGATGTCATTTTTTAAAAGCAATAAACTTGGAAAAAAATCGAAATCTGAAAGTATTTGCAGGGAACACAGGGAACACCGCACCTACTCCCCCCTTGAACTCCTCAAAATGTTGCCAATTCGTCATTTTCGTGCCATCAGGAGTGCAGTTAAAAGATTCATCATTCTCACAATGCGAAAGCTAAAAGAGCCATTTGCCCGGGCCGCGCCGGGCAGTGTGGGCCCGCCCCCCAATAATGTTCTTAACTCGTCATTATCACCCTCTGAAAGAACCCTCGAGTTCAAAGAGCATTTGCAGGAACCCCCTCGATTTTAGGATCCCCCTTTTTTGTGAACCCTCTCTTGTTGTTGTTTCGGTGCATTTGAAGAGTTTTCAAAATGTGAACGCTCATGAAGCATTTGCACGAATCCTTGGAAAAGCAGCGGCACTTCTGGTCACTAGGGCGCTGCCGAAATGCTTGTGGCCGCACTTCCAGGTCGCATGGGATATATTAAAAGGACTCATAAAGGTAGGAAAAAAGCCCGGGTCCAGATTAACAGTAAATTCGCATGGGTGCCGTCGATGGCCGCACTTGTGGTATGCATGGGCTGCGCCGAAGTGGATGACGTCACTTCCGGTGTGCAGGAAACCTCCCAAGTAAACCTCCCAATTCAAGTAAACCTCCTCCCGAACAAGTAAACCTTCCATTCAAGTATACCTCCCATTCAAGTAAACCTCGTCAGTGAGATAGGTTTCCTTGAGCGAGGTAGGTTTACTTGAGTGTGAGGTTTAATTGAGTGTGGGTTTACTTAAGACGTTTTCTTGTGGGGTAGGTAGGTGGTTCTTCATACTGCAAATCCCCACTACTAACCATTCCTAGTGTCTCGTATCTAGAATTTCATTCCATACAACGTAGCCAAAACCCCCCGAAATCTGAATCCGGGAACATTCCGAAATAACAATATGCTAATTTGCATAAATTCACACAGTTGGCAATCTAAAAGTTTTTTTTTTCCTTCTAGCATCTGAACTGTTCAGCTGCTGGAAAATACAGTGGTTACCTATTTTGTTTAGAATAAAATTTTGTTCAAGTAAACCTACCTCACTGACGAGGTTTGCTTGAATGGGAGGTTTGCTTGAATGGAAATTTCTTGACAAGGGAAATTTCGTCAAGAAGCACTAATTTGACTAAAATATGAATAGAACCTTTTAGCAGGAAATTTTATTCTAAACATAATTTGCAGTCAGTTTATTTCCAATTCAGAATCAGAATCAGAAATGGCTTTTATTGCATAGTATATATACATGAAACAAGATCTTGTGATAAGACCGAGGTCTTTTTTACGCCAAAGGATAAACGTCAAATAAATCAATGCAAATTGAAGCAAGACACATAGTAAAGACTTAACCGTATGACAAAAACAAAACACGAAAAAACAAAACATGACGAGGATGTATGGGAACATGACAAGGAAAGCAAGGAAACATGACAAGGAAACATGACAGGACAAGGTGGGGACAAACAGAACGAAGAGCACCGACAGAAACAGAAAAAGAGAAAGAAAAAAAAAAAACTATGGAAAAGAAAAAGAAAGAAAATTTATAATTTAGAAAATTTTGATGACTCTCTACGAAATTACAGTGGATGCATTTTTCAAGGTGTATGTAAAAAGTTCTTTCCGAAAAGAGTGAAGAGTGGTGGCAGATTTAATATTTGTAGAAATTTGATTCCAGATTGGAGTAATTCTGCCTTTCAATGATCGTTTACTTAGCTCAGTGCGATGGAATTCATAATGAAGTTGACCCTGCTGTCTAGTGGAGTGAGAATGGACAGAGGAGTTGCGGACAGCCAAACGATGACCAATGTTATTGCTTTCCTGCTTAAAAGCATAAAGACACGTTCTGAATGAAATCAAATCCGGTAAAGGTAGAATTTGTAGTTGTTTGAACAAAGGCAGAGAATGCTCCCTGGATGAACGGTGACAAATAGAACGTACAACCTTCTTCTGGAGTTTAATGAGACGCCCTTGATTGGTTTTGCTAGTGTTCATCCAAGCAAGAACACAGTAATTTAGGTATGGATAGACAAGACTGTAGTACAGTAATTTTAAAGAGGAGGATGACATCACAGGTGATAATTTATGAATTACTCCGACGCTGCGAGATATTTTCTGAGCAATGACACCAACATGATCATTCCATGTGAGGTGTCTGTCAATATAGAGACCCAGGAATCTAGTTGAGGATACCTCTGTAATCTCATTTCCATTAATAACAAGTGGTGTGTCTCTAGAACATGGCTCTTGTCTCGGACGGAAGATAATAAAGTTAGTTTTTTGCAAATTTAAAGAGAGTCTGTTTGAGTTTAGCCAAATTACTAACTTTTGAAGCTCAGCATTTACAGCTCTTATGACATCAGACAACTTCTTTCCTGCAAGATATAGCGTGGTATCATCAGCAAATAAGATGAATTTCAATAAATCAGAAACTAATGGAAGATCATTTATGTATATAAGAAACAGGAGCGGTCCAAGAACTGACCCCTGTGGTACGCCACACTTAATTTCAGCAATTTGTGATTTGGCAGATGCAAGTTCAACATACTGTGAGCGATTAGTAAGATAGCTACGGAACCACTTACTAGATAATCCACGAAATCCATATTGATTTAATTTCTGAATTAGGATGTCATGATTAACGGTGTCGAATGCCTTTTTCAGATCAATGAAAGTCGCAATCACAAACTTATTCTCTTCTAAAGCCTTAATGACATCTTGACAGAACAATAGAGTAGCTGATTCAGTGGATCTACCTGACCGGAATCCAAATTGATGGTCACTTAATATGTTATTTTTGTCAAGAAAACTGTACATTCTTTTATAAGTAAGTTTTTCAATAATTTTTGAGAAAACAGGCAAAATTGATATGGGACGATAATTATTCATAATCAAGCTGTTACCACCCTTAAACAGTGGGATAACACGAGCTATTTTAAGTTCATGAGGAACAATTCCCTGTTCAAAGGATAAATTTGCAAGTTCTGATAATGTTGGTGCTAAGACATCAGCAACACTCTTTATTAAATTCAACGGAATTTGGTCACTACCTACAGCTGAAGTGGGGGATAAACTCTTGATTACCGCAGAAACTTCAGTCGGAGTGGTTGGAGCAAAGAAAAAAGTGTTAGCATTATTGACATCAGAGGTGGATGCAGTTGTCAATTCTGGCGTTGGTATAGATTTGTCAAGGGCAGGACCAATAGAAACAAAAAAGTCATTAAAAGCCAAAGCAATTTCTGACGGATTAGTGACCTTTTTATTGTTGAGCAAGATTGCAAGAGGACATGATTTTTGTTTTTTAGACCCAAGCAGAGAATTAATCACTTTCCATGTCCCCCTGCAATCATTAGCAGAAGCAGTTAACAACTCCTGGATGTGTCCTTTTTTGGCTGCCTTTATAACCTTGACATGTATCCTGTTGTAATCACGATAGATTTGATCATTCAAAGTTGAGCGATTGTGCAAAAACTTCCGATACAGATTCGCCTTCGTAGAGCAGGATTTAAGAATACCTTGGGTGATCCAAGGACTGGACTTACTTTTGCAGTTCGGTTTATATGGACGTAAAGGGAAATGGGTATTAAACAGACGTTGAAGCTCTGTAAGGAAATAACTATAGCAATATTGGGCGGATGATTTAACTGCGGGGAGAAGGTTCGTATTTGATAGGGAAATATGAAAGTCAGCGGTAGCGTTAGGAGTAAAAAAACGAAATGCTTTTGTAGGAGGCTGCTCAGGAAGAGCTGTTCATATATACAGTATGAGAGGTTATTAGATGATCGGAAATCTTGTTGGTAAGTACAACAGAGAAGCACGGGTCTACGAGATTATTAGAATTGGATGAACGATTTAGATGCTAGAAGCAAAAAATCTTATTTTGGTCGCCAAATATGTGAATTTTACGCAAATATTAGCATATTTTTTTTGGAATGTTCACAGATTCAGATTTCGGCAGATTTTGGAAATGTTGTGCAGGATGACATTCTAGACATGAGACACTAGGGAATGGCTTTGGTTACGGTTTGCTCAAAGTCAAAAATTTTTCCTAATTCCATTACATTGTAAGTACAAATTTTGGATTTTGCTCTACTGGATGGCAGCCGTCTTGGATTTTTGGGTAAAAATGGTATTGTAACATCACACTTGAGTTCAGATTTGGAATCCTCGTGATCGATTTACCCGAAGAATGTCTTTGTACTTGATTCTAGGTGGTCTTGTTCGAAACTTACTTTTTCAATAAGGCCACCACCATATTTGATTTCAGCCTCTAGCGGAAAATGCAGGATTTTTGGAACGGACATGGTGGCTAGATTTTTTGTAAAAGGCCTATAGAAGCCAAATCAATCGTCAAACCATCCTAGCCAGAAAGTGGTCACGGAATTGAGATTTATGACCCTACTAAAACGCTTCAAACTATTTCTTTTGCAGTCACCCTGTATAATGATAGTAACATTGTTTGATCCCATTCAAAGTAAAAGAACTGATAAAGTCAGCGACCTGCCACTGAAACACATCTCACTAAGCTAAACAAAAAACACGCGATCCGTAGTTAACCATAAGAGGTTTGCGTTTGACGCTGCACAATCGATGCTATTGCATGATGCTGACCCTAGGTTCATCGACGGGTGTGTGTCTATAGCTTTTGGCGTACTTCTTTCTATGTGTAATACCTTATGTACGGCAAGGCTTTAGGTTTTAAAAAGCTTCCAATAAAAATGTTTTAGCTGTTTACTTCTTACGTCCAAGTTTAAACGTTCACAGACGACTGTAACATTGTAAATGTTTGTTTCTTTTCAATTTTAGTTAAGATCAAGCGATATAACCCCTTCCAACTTCCGGCCAAAATGGATTATGCTGAAATCTTAGAGAACGAGAAACTACTTAGGAAAAAAGTAAGTATGTTAGTAAATTCCGCTCAAGTTAGCTGGGAATACTTTAGTGAGTTACGTTTTAAATTGAGCCGGTTCCTATATACGAGCAGTTTCCTTCAGATGGCGTAAGGTTAAAAAACATAACAATTTAAAAAGTGTGGTTTTACTTGCATCCATGCATGTTCTGTCAGCTAAAATATTTATCTTGGAATAATTAGAAATGTTAGTTATTCGGCATTTCTTTTCATAAGAGTCATTATTTGTCTGTTAAAGAACACATGTCTTTATTATTTATTGCTTTATGCATAATTGTGATTTTTGTTGCATTGCACTTTTTTTCTTTGGAAGAAATTCCGGGAGATGTTGGCCCTTCCGGTTCACCAAAAAATGCCTCTCCGTCGCCAGTCGCACACAAAAGTGATGCATTCATTGTCATCTATGCCTGTCATTGTTGAACAGGATTTGTCATCTCCCACCGACTTGGCAGTCAAGAGAGATCCGGCTATTTTGCAAGCTTTAGCAAAAGGTAAGCTTATAAAATACGAATGTTAATTGGCTGACAGAGGGAATGAGTTTGTGTGCTTAGGTAATTTCGTAATTTTGTACCGGCCTGTCTGACACTGTGAGCAAGTCAGCTTGGTGAAGATAAAATTCATACATCGGATGCATATACTCATTTAAAAATTGTAATGCCGCCGCGTCGGCAAAATCTCTCGTTCATACGAAGTTTCAGCCTTTTCTGTCAGATTATTTTTCGTCATATAAATGAAACATCCTAAATGCCTTAATTGTAAAAGACACAAGTGTCTAATAGTAGCCACGCCATCTGTGAATAGGATGGTCGCTGATGTGTTGAATCTTAGTAGTCGACGTACTAGCGTTTGTCTTACTTCCTTTATTTGGAGAAAATGTCATTGTTATAGACATGTTTGTTTTCAACAAGGAAAAAGTTACACAAGGAAAAAGTTACAGCAAAAATTGTCTCATCAAACGAAGTTTCAGCTGTCAGATGCCTGAAACAAACTGCCTTAGCTGTAAACATGTGTCTGGTGTTCGCCTTGCTAGTACATGTTTCATCCGAATGCTGATAAGGTCGTTGAATCTTGGCCGGTGACACACTAGCAGGTGCCTTAATATAGCGGCTCCATGTGGACTACACACTTTTCGTAAAAACAGACTCCACCAGCCAGCGGCTGTGTCTGCAATACGTACGATCTACAGCTAGTGAACAATTTAGGAATGTGCACATTAAAACACTCGTTGCAAGGGAAACTGCTTGATGCTACGACTAGATTGTAATTGTATGTGCCTTGTTTTACCGTAATTTACAAATAGGGTGGAATTTGGTATTTGTATGTGTTAAGTAAATGTATCCGAAATTATAAGTGGTAAGGAATACAATGTAGTTTTCCTCTACCTTCATTCTGTAATTGACATCAACTTGAAGCATAGATATCGCATCTTACTTCTTCCAGTCATACGCAGGACTCTCTACTGGTAGTTGCGGCCCTACTACGTCCGATAATGCTTTGCCTTCCTTCTGCTGCTAATGTCAAACATTAGCACAAATGTTAGAAACTCAACTACCGCCAGGCCCTACGTAGGCTTTGAAGTGGCAAAATGCGGTAACTAGATAACTTTTTAATTTATGTTAATAAGTACTAGACATAACCAATGCTACTCTAGAAGGTTGTGAGTGATATAGTGTATTACGTTGTTTATTACGCATCCAGGGGCATGGTATGAATGTCCTGAGATGTTTTCCACAACGAAAATAACGCCTCCCAAGCCATAGAAATAATGTGCTGAGGTGCTTTCCTTCAAAGAAAAAGGTCTATCCCCGGTCATTTCCTCAATGAAAATTATTTGTCGCAGGTAGTAGAAAGAATGTTCTGAGTTGCATTCCCATGAAAAAAATTTGGGCATCCGATGTTTCTACAATGAAAATAACGCACCACAGGGGGTGGTGAAAATTTTCCCAAAAATACCTCGATTGATCAAATGTGGAAAAAATATTAATTTAGCTACATCCGAAATAATGTAGCATTATAAAAAAAAAAATTAATAGTGACAAATAGTCTGGATCAAAAATCTAATTCTAGTAGAAAAAAGAGACTGAATTTACTAAAAAAAAATTTTGGAAAATCACCATAATATTTGGAACACCATATCTGGAAAATTTTTCATGGTGTCGTGACTACCAAAGCGTTTTAAGAAAAGGAACGTGGGAACACGTTTTCACTACAACAAAACTGAAATAATATGACTTGAACGCAGAAGGTTGCTAAAAAAGGAGACTTACGATCAATTTGTTTTTAGATCGAAAACTACGGAACCTGGAAAATCTTCAAAGTTCCAGCCAACATAAGCGAGAAATGTTCCAAAGTCAGGTGAGACAAGTTTGCTATTTATGTATTTGGGGAAGTAGTAATGGCTGGATGTAAAATTTCAAATAA
>JAHWFP010043582.1:34604-49532 GCA_023313725.1 Lithobius niger | reverse complement strand
TCTTTATTTTAACAACTAGGACTCGGAATTTCGAAATATACATGTTAATCTAAATGATTGGCCTTCCTAAAGAGGCCCAAATAAAGTAAAATAATTTTAAGTGTGACGTTGTAATGAGAACACAGTTAGGAATTGAATCTTGTTGTAAAGAATGATTATGATCTTTTGGTGTTACCTATAAAATCATAGGAAGTCAATGAAGACTGCCAATCTTAAACAAAAAAATGAATGGGAAAAACGTTAGGAAATGTGCTAACTATAGAACAGGATAATAATAATAATATCAATTAGCCCTCACCCACATAATAGTAATAATAAATACATTTCGGTGCGAAGTAACTGGCTAGATAAGGCTCAATGATCACTAATAGTCAGCCTATAGAAAAAAGGGATAAGATGAGAGCAGGAGAAAGCACAGCCAATAAATAAAAGGCCGATTGTCAATACAAATATACGCAAATTAGGTGTTATGAAAGTTTCTTTGGAGAAAACATGTTAAGTCTACTTCGTGAAGAGGTCTTCTGAAAGAATTTACATCTTGCAAATTAATTAGATCATTTGTGGCAGCACGTTCCAATCACAAACCACCCTCACTGTGAAGAAATTTGATCGACAGGCCAATCTCGATCTGGGTATGACAAGTTTAAGATTGTGTCCTTTAGTCCAAGTTGCCCCGCTCAGTTCAAACAACAGAAGGTCGAAAGACAAAAGTCCTAAGATTTTAAAACTTAATATCAGGTCGGTCTTCAATTTGTGTAGCTCAAGGAGGTCTGAATTAAGTTTCTTCAGACGGAAGGCAGATGGCTCAATTCTGGCATAGATTTAGTGAAACGCCTTTAGACTGACTCCAATTTGTCAATATCCTTGAGAAAGTTAGGGGACCAGACAGGACTTGCGTACTTCAAAATTGGTCTTACATAGACCTTAAATGCCCATAGTGTGGTCTTAGCACTACCTGAGGGAAAAATCCGCCTTATTAGCTCCAGACGACGATTAGCTTGAGCTGCTAGGTAGTTACAATGCATGGTTGAACCGAGGTCCCAGTCAAACCAAATACCCTAATATTTTATTGAATTGACGTGAGGTAAAGGCACACCTTGTAAGGTATATTCAAAGTCGTGGTTTCTCTTGCCAATACGCAAACACTTACATTTAGCGATTGATATTGGTAATTGCCATTGATCAGCCCAGTTTCCGACATACTTAACACTCGTCTAATAATTCCTTGTTAATCTATGCTGCCATACGAGGTTATTAATGACGCGTGGATCTGGCTGAAATATGTCAGAGTTTTTATTATTGCTTTTTATTGCTAGAGAGTTTTCGAATTCTGGCTTCACTGCCTGACAAGTAAGCCTTGCAATTGCAAGGAAAGAGGCCCTGACTGGACGTTTCTCGAGACATTTGTTGCAAGGCAGAGAACGCTAAGTGGAAACATTAACAAGAAAAAAGAACGTGCATTCCATCTGCATGGGATTGTTGCAAAAGTATTTGGTGGGAACAGCTGTACTATAATAATAGGGGTTTGACGCCAAACACAAGGGTCTACAATGCTTCATGCTGAACGGACGCACGAAGTAGACTGGGGCAAAGACAGTTCTGATGGAAAATGATGGTCTTTGCGTTTAAAGATGGCAGTTGCTTAATTTTTTTTAAATGCAAGATCTCATCTTTTAAAGGACCAATCGTGGCTTCTGATATGTCAAATTAAATGTAATATACGTAACGTACAACGGCTTATTTCCTATGAAATATGCATTTCCCAATGGTTTTATGTTGTAATCGTAAATTCAGTAATTAACAGTGTTGTAGCACACTTTCTCGAATTATTAAATATTGTTAACCTCAGGAAACATGATTACCATTCTTTTATCTTTATTTAAGTTTAGAAAATATTAAACAGATAACATAGAAACAGTGAAGTGGCAAATTCAGTTTTATTATGGTAGCTGGCAAACCACTTTAAATCAGTGCAACATGTAATTACGTGACATTCTTGATTTTTAATAAAGATATGTTACAAAAAGTAATTCCAATAACTGGTTAAAAAATAAAATGCAGAACAACAAATCTGTCAATTTTATGACCGACATAAATTATATATTTTGCTAGTAGCAACGTTAACATCAACTAACCTTCGCAATCACATAGTGCTGGTCATGGCGTATGGAAATTTAGTCTAGCTGCTAACCCTTGTAATCTTCAAAGAGGGTACTAGTAATATTTTATGATTTATTCCACTATAGTTTGCTGTCTTGAACCAGAATCCATAGCAAGTCAGTTGGCAATTTGAAATATTGATCAAACGTCGTAAATGGCAGCCCAAAAAACTATTTTTTGCTTGCAGCATCTAAACCGTTCATCTGGTAGAAAACAAACCAATTACATACATCGTTCAGAATAAAATGTCCTTCAAAATCGGTCGCATTCGTATTTTGCGTAAAATTACCCCTTTGGGCCCAAATTAGTCATTTAATTACTATTAAGTAATTTGTGTATTATTATTCAATAGCGTGTAGGTGTTCCGTGTATATGTGCTAGCTGTGTTGGTTTATTGTTCTTATTAAGATAAATGGATGTAATAAAATTTAAATGAAAGGTGGAGCTGTATAATTTTCAACAACGGTAATAAAAACTGTGTATGGTTATCTAAGCTACGGCTGTTTCCGTATGCTATAGAACCGTGCTTTCTACTTCTTTTCGGCTATAATACTCCGAGTGTCTATGAAATTGATAATTTTTATATTTTAGCACAAAACTCCTTTTCCGATTTAATTTGGAAATTGTTGGAAAGGAGTTGAATGCTAAAGCGCACAAATTATAGATTTCATAGAAGCAGGAGTGGGATTAGGTTTGAGAATTTTTGTTTTCTTTCCGCAAAACTATTTTTGGAAGTAATTTTGTTTTACGGTTTCGATTTCAGTTTACGATTTTGATTTTCGATTTAAGAAGGAATTTTGAGCTGCGGTGTTTAGTTTTAAGATGTTTTCGATGTCAAGATTAGCTGGAACCAATAATGACGGTGTTTACCTTTATTTGATGTAGCGATACTAGCCCCGTCACATTTCATCAACCAACCTAAAATTTCGTTTGCTTCAGTGCCGGTGTTACGTACCACAGGGACTGGACGTTTTTGGTGTGTTTTTTGTTTTACTTTTCGTCCTGCTGTCCCACTCGTATTTTGTGATGATGCCCTATATTTAGTATTAGGTCTCAGCAAACTTTTAGTGCCGCTGATACACCACGTTAAAGTACCCTGACCAAAAAGCATCTTCGTGTTTCTGTAAAAAGCTGACGTTTACGAAAGTTACTTTGTTGCGTAAGATATGTTATTTCCTAACTCAATGGCTAATACGGGCGCGCTATATAATTTATTAACTCAATGGCATAACTACTACAGATGCTGCCGAGAAGCAGCTTTGTGTTTTCGTAAAAGTCCGATGTTTAACGAAGGTGACTTTATTTCCGTAATATGGGCATAATGGAGAACGAAAGCGAAATAGTGTCTTCTAAGTCGTATAAACTGTATAGATCTGTGGTGTTGTTTGTCGATGACCATTCAGATACGAGTAAAGCTTCGATCCGTATAATTACTGAAGCAGAAAGCTCTGGTGTGGTCTTCTCACGTTGTTTTATTCATTGTAAGTCGATATGGTGCTCGTTTTGTGGAAAGAACAAAAATTCCCACTGCAAGTTACAACTTTGAAGTGATGCGGTGGCGTTTACTTAAAATGACCTCTAATACCTTTTTTTTTTTTTGGTAAGCCGAATTCGCAGCTTACCGATTAAATCGGCTTATTTCATCCGGCCGAAAATATTTTGACCTATTTCCCATCTCTCCCTGTCATGCTATGTGACAACTTTTGTGCCTCGTCCACACTCCCCTTCCCCCAAGAAATAAAAATCACAAATGTCGACGAAAAAATTAAAATTTTTTCAAGTTTTACTTGTCACCCTGTCTGGAAGTTAATTGGCTTACCTTGGTGAAAACAAGATGATGTGTGTCATAACACAAATTTTGTGATTTCCCCCATGTCCGAAACTATTACACTCCCACAAATCTCTCTTCCCCTTCTTGCATGTCATCATTTGTGTATGGCCTCTATTACTACTACTACGACTGCTGCTACTACTAAAATAATAATAATAATAATAATAAAGAAAGGCTTTATTGTTATTCCGTTCTGCACGAAATACATCAGTATTTGTATGTGCAAAATTTACAAATTCAAATTACAATTCAATAAAATATCATTAGTGTATAATAAATTACATCAAGAGGCAAAATCGCAAAACAATTTTAACATTATCCTGATCTTGATCATTATCCTAACATCGTTCTGATAAGTATTATCGTAAAGTAAATAATACAATGCTAAGTATTTTCAAACATAAGATTTTATTAACTTTAAAAATCGTGTAACATTAATTCATCTGTAACAAACACAGTTAATTATGAAGTACATGATCTCTAATTTTCCTTTTAATATTATTAATTGTTAAGTTTCTCAGTTCAACTGGTAATTTATTTAAAAATCGTATGGTACTAAATAGTTTAATCCTCTTTTACCGTTAAGAATTCCTGTATTTTGGTGTTTTTAGCCAAGAATGATTTATCTTGTTTCTCTGTCAACAAGAATAGCCCCCTAATTATAATCACCCGTATTTACTATCCTTTATGAAAGCACGTGTTTCCACCATTCATCTTAGCCTAATTACATCCAATTATCTTAATTAGAACTTCGACCACATCGTTTTAAAGATGTAACTTATGGTCAATAGAAACAGTATGCACGGTGCTACAGCGTACAGAAACTGCCATAGCTCGGGCCGTAATTATACCCTGTTTTCATTATCCTTGTTGAAAATCATAAGTTTCCACCAGTCATCTAATCCTAATTATATTCATTTAATTTAATTAGAACTGCTGCCACATCTCGTTGAAGTTATAACTGGCTAAAAGCAGAAGGCACGGATGTTAACTTAAAGAAACAGCCGTAGCTTAGCGCCTAATTACATCAATCTATTGTCATTAGAAATTAACACTGGCTGTCGCCAGTGTTAGTTAGGGCCGATCTAGGATCTCTGTGTTAAACTTTCAACTTAGAGAGCTTATAACTCCGTCAAAATTGAAAAATTTTAAACCAAATTTAGCATCTAGCCTTGACTAGTCAAGGCCTGTCTACAGTCCAAAAATTGTGAAATTCAGTCCAGCCAAACCCGAAATACAGAGAGGGGCCAAATAGACAACTTCTTGGTCTTGGTCTTGTTCTTGGTCTTGTTCTGGGGATGTACCTTTCGTCTGTCCTCTCTACAGGTCAAACTATTTGTCCTGTAAAGCTGATTCTTAGCTCATTTTACAGGTATTGCTCCGTAGATGTGCCTTTTCCATAAGGCCTTTTCTAATTGGTCAAGTGGTTCAGGGGTTACGGAGCTCTAAACGACCAGATTGATTGTTTTACATTGTTTTAAACGTTGTTATTATGCAACAATGCCATTTACAAACGCCAGCTGCAAGACATAGACTGAAGATTAAAGGATTTGTTTCTATTAACATTAGCGATAGCCAGGTTAGTAAGGCCATAGCTATTTACCGAGCTTAAAGGCGGCGCAACAAAAAAAAACAACAAATTATTAAGGTGTCACACATACCCCACCCTTCATCCATCACCACACCTATTTATTACAATTCTCAAAGTAACATGGATTAATAAACAAAAGCGTATCGTTAAAAGTTAAAAGTAAGGGTCTAAAAGTCAAAACCTGTAAGGAGCACTGACAAGCTTTGACTGTAAGGGTCTAGGTGTCAAATTTGGCCAGTAAGACGCTGCTAAGCATTAGAACCTTACTACCCGGTGATCATGTTAATAACTTAGTACGGAAAATTGGAAATTAGCCAACAGCGAAAATCGTACACTAGAAATAACGTAGTTCAGTATGCCACCTTTATTCACTTACGTTAAATCGGAGTGGCATGACCCGGATTCAAACCGGCCACCTAGTTCGCCCCCAGATCACGTGCATAGCACCTTAATCTCTCCGTTGCACGCTGATGAAACTTAAGTGCATAAAGGTGGCTTACTGAACTACGTTATTTCTAGTTTACGATTTTCGCTGTTGGCTAATTTCCAAATTTCCTTAATATTATTTCCAGCGATTTATGTCTGTTTATTAATCATTTAGTAACTCGGAGAGAATGGGTGTACACGCTTACGCTTGTAGCAGGTTGTCTTGCTTGGAATCGCTGCCATGTTATCAACCCGAAGAAAATGTCAACCTAAAGCAAAGTAGGAAACCCACACCCCCACTATCATTGGATCATCTCATGGGTCTTTATAGGACGATTTCAGACAGCTGTTCGTCAAAAACCGGGTAGTAAGGGTCTAATGCTTAGCTGCGTCTTACTGGCCAAATTTGACACCAAGACCCTTACAGTCAAAGCTTGTCCGTGTTCCTTACAGGTTTTGACTTTTAGACCCTTACTTTTAACTTTTAACACTAAACATTTTGATTGAGAATGCAACAGATGATTAAGAAAAATGATGTGTACTTAAGTTAGGGCCGAGATGGACGGACTAAGGTGAAAAGATTCAATGGAAATACCACGTGTGGTCAATTATCAGTGCTATTACTACGATCATAATATTCCATGTGCGTCCCTTTTCTTATGCAGTACATGACTGGGATTATACGTGACATAATGAAGAGATTGGTGACCAGGGCACAAGAAAAGGAAAGTAATTTACTGGTATCGGAACAGCAGTTGGAAGATGACGCTATGAAATTCAGTGATTACTTGCGAAGCAATGACCGAGAGGCCATAGAAGCTGCGAAACAGTAAGCATTACGTATTTTATATTTTAAGGTCTAGAGAGTTTCAGACTCCAACAAGTTAGCAAAAAAATTGTTAGTTGATCCAGTCATGCCTCAGACGTTCCACTTGTTTTTTTTCTGATTACTGTAGGCCATAAGGAAAAATTACTTTGCATACTGGACCTAGTTTGGCCTCCCCATGTAATTAGATATTTAATAATGCACATTAGATACCTAATTCATTAAATATAGGCATGAATACACGTGGCGCCATCCAGTAGAGTGTGGCAACGTCTTACTGCTGTTCTATCTAGCTAAAGGGAGGGGGGGTGTGAAGGGAAATAGTTATTATATAGTAGGTGTTAACTCTCCCTTATTTATGCTATATTAATAAGCAAAAAACGGAACGTTAAATGTTAAGAGTAAGCGTCTAAAAGTGAAAACATAGAAGGAACACAGACAAGATTGGACAATAATGGCCCAGGTATAAAATTTTGTCAGTAGGAGGCTGATGAGTATTAGACCCTTACTACCCGGTGCCCAGCTTTCGTCATTAACAATACGAACACAATAAATACATATTTTGATTAGCAATTTTAAGAGATCCTCCTATAAAGACCCATGTGATGACCCAATGGTAGTGATCGGTACGTTTCCTGCTTTGCTTCAGGATGAAAAGTTTTGTTTTTTTTTTTGCAGGGGCGCCGCGTAACATGACAGTGTATTTGCAATAGAGAGCAATATTGGTTGTCATCAATTACCTTAAATCTACGAAATTCGAATAAAAATGCTCAAAATTTCTACAGCAACCAAAGTCAAATGCTTTAATGAAAAACCTGCTACACGTTCCATCTGAATAGGCATTATATTTACAAACTTAGATTTACAAAAATGGCTTACTGACTTATTAAGAAAATCCAATGTTAGTGGTTAGAGTTGATTTAGGTATAGAAAATGTTTTTTTTTTCGGTTTGGTAACGTGACGACTTATTCGCCGTGGAGAGCATTATTGGTTGTCATTACTTACCTTGAATGTATGAAATTCTTATAAAGACAAAACAAACATTTAAACCTGCTTCATCAGTTCATACACACGTTCTGTCCGATTAGGCTAGATATTTACAAAATAGCATACTGTGTCATTTACCCAACCACCGGGTAGTAAGGGTCTAATGCTTACCTGCCTCTTACTGACAAAATTTTACACCTGGGCCCTTCCTGTAAAACCTTGTCTGCGTTCCTTCTATGTTTTGACTTTTAGACCCTTACTCTTAACATTTAACGTTCCCTTTTTTGTTTATTAATATGTGATATTTTGAGAATTGCAGTTCAACTATAAAACAGAGCAAGCGACGGTACTGTCTAAAACGAGAAGAATGCACAATACACCCAACTTAGAGATGCAGTATAACTTCCCTTGCAGTATAATACTGATTTCACACGTTATAATGTTTGGGTGCCAGGCCTGGCTGACCCGTGACGGAGGATTTCACACGTAATAATTATTTCTGGGCTAAAGCGAGCTGGCCAGGGCTGACGCACACCTGCCTGGCCCGGCTTTCCAGCCGATGCCAGCCCTGGCTGACCCTGGCCAGCGCGCCTTATTTTTAACGTGTGAAATCCGAAGCGAGCCCTCCCGCGCTCGTAGCCGTGCAGTGCAGCCTATTAGCCTACTTGTCAACAAACAAAACTGTAAACACTAAAATAGAAACAGGTATGTGACAATCGTAAATTAAATAGTGGCTGTTAACAGGGATTGAAAAACACGTGGGAAAAAAACTAAATATTGCACCAAAGTAAAAAAAAAAAATCCCATATTGCATAACAGTACGTTAGCAGAGTCAGGATGCATCGCACTGATTATTTCTCTATCAGCGTTTGGAATAATTACTAGTAGTGTTTTTCCCTAAATGAAATAATTTTTCCAGTTTTATTTCTTTTTGCAAATTTCGTGCCATTAAAAGGATTTGTTTGGGTGTATCCAAAGGAAAAACTACACTACGAGGAAAAATAAAGATTAGAAATTATCGGTAGTTTGTTTATTTTTTTTTTATTTCGAGCATAATGAAATAAAATACTAACCTAGATCAAAGAGCCATATTTCAGAGATTGTGAAGTTATGTTGTCATCATAACAAACTGTTGCAAAATGAAGACATGAAGACATCATATTTATAAAATAAAGATAAAATAATGTGTCGAAATAAAAGTGACATGATCCATATCCATTTTTCTGTTCTTGAACATTAGACTGCCCCAACGAAGGACTCGAACCTTCAATCTTTTGATATGTTTGTACATCGACACTACAATCGCTAAACCACACCGCCAAGACTTGACTATTGGAGCGTCGGTATTGGTATCCAAAGGACATCAGTTTTGACAACAGTTCAAAGGGTAACAGGAATGGGTGTCAACACCCGTAATGAAATAACAGTAGCCTACATTTAATAATGCAGAAATAAAATCGGAAACCATCTGGTAGATTAGAATTTACTAAATTAACGAAAAGGTGTTACTAGTAACACGAAAAAGGTTTTAATTTTTTTTTAAATGAGTTTATAGCCTACTGACCGTGGTACAAAATCAAAGTTAAAAAACAAAACACGGAGAAAAGACGAAAGAAAAAGTCTGAGAGGGAAAAAAGCCGGTAGGGGAGAGGGGGACTTAAAGACACAAATAAATTTTTTTTTTTACATATTGTTAAGGGTAGGTAGTTAAGATAATTGTATTGGCTCGAATTTCACCAGGCAGGGTGGGGAGTTCCTCAAGAAACGAATTTTGTAATTTTTTTCCCGTATCTTTTTTCTCCGTATATTCATGGACAAGGTGGTGTAGTAATCTTCGTATTTGATTTTTTACAATTCTTGACTATTTTAATTATTGTAAAAATTTTTAGCAACATCAGTTAAAATTTAGCGACATCATTTTGACATTAATGTCGAGCTTCTACTGAAAATATGTAATGTGAGAAGTGAAGCCGACTCACTGCTCTTGCCGACAGACAATCTTCCTAAGCAAGCGCGGGTCGGCTCTTAAGCATTTATTACGTGTGAATTCAAAGCGCGCACGGAGCTTGGTATGAGGGCTGGCCAGGGCTGTGACCCGCGACGAATTATTATGTGTGAAAACAGTATAATAGGAACCTCATCTACACTGACGCAAGGGAGCATCCACCGATTACGTAACACCTGGAGGGCGGAGCGGGGTTGAACAAATATGATATCATGTTATATGATGGGAGGGAGGGAGTATGACAAAGTGTTGCGTAACGCACTAAATTTTTCATTTTCGCTAAACTGGTATTACCAAGAGGGGATTCCAAATTGCTAGAAAATAGTGTTATGTAATTTGTGAACCCACCCTAATTGTTCGTTGGAAGAATTTAGTTACAGTAAGGAGAATTTTTTTAATCAGAAAAATAGCATTGTTTCAGTTAGAACGTGACGGCTTGTTTCTAAATAACTACTGCACATGTCCACTTAGGAAGCTACGATTTTAGCCTATTCCCATGATTTTAGGTGGTGTAGTTTGACCTGAAAAGAGGACAGACGAAAGATACATCCCCAGAACAAGAACAGAAACAAGAACAACTTAGATGTCTATTTAGCCCCTCTATGGATCTCCTATTTAGCTGGACCGAATTTAAAAATTTTTGGACTGTAGCCAGACCTTGAGTAGTCGAGGCTCGATTTCAAATTTGGTTAAAATGTGCACTTTTGACACAGTTATGAGCACTCAAAGTTGGAATTTTAACACAGAGACCCTATGCTGACCTTTACTAACCAATTTATCACGATCTGGTCTTCAGAGGAGGGGGTTCTGGTACGTATCTGGTTGTGAGGCAGATGGGGCGCACCTCCTTGACACCCTGTATTATATGCTCCATGGCGGGGATGCACCAGTGTGTATTTCTTGCTGTTAAATTTCAGGCCCAACGTTCGTAATGATGGTAAGTTACATTGTACCGAAATTACGAGGGGTGAGGCCGGTTTCGTAACGGATCAGGAGTTTTTCTTACGTTTTCAGGCGAATAAAAACTCCTAACCTTTGCCAGATGAACCTTTAATCTTGGATACGATTATGGCAAATTTTGCCATGTGCTCGGCATTTTACAGATGTGGTCATAACATTCTAGACATTGGACAACACTTTCATAGTTCTCTGGTTGTTTTTCTCAACGAGATTACGACCAACGAACGTTGTATCACTTAAAAGCAAACATCAATATTCTTTTGTGTACACAACGTGTTATTTTATCCACCAATCGTACATAAGAGGTTTTAACATCATCAACCTGTTTCGGCTCCATACAATGTGGTACCGACCCGGATTTCACATTTTACTACATTTCTGTTGCATACGTTCAGTAGGCACAGTCTATATGAGGTATGGTTGGAGTGTTTTTACACAGGGGACAGAAAAAACTACAAAGAAAAAAGCCAACCATCCATTAAATGAAACATAAAAAACAGCAACTAATTCAACAAGGGGGTAACGTTACACAACACTCAGAAACGTCACGCACTCATTCTGCACTCAAGATTCAAGGGGAAAAACCATAGGAGAAGAGGTTTTATGTAGCACTAACCTTCGACCATAAAGCCATAGCACCAGGACATGGCACGCAAGGAAAAGAAGAAATTACATAAAGGGGAAATTACATAAAGAGGAAATTACATAAAGTGGTCGAGGGTTAGAGAATGGTTCCGATATTCACATACCTCACAAAGATCCATTAATACAAAAAAGAAGACATAATTTACTTAAGTTACATACACAAAGGCGGCCCAGCAAAATTTAATAGGGTGACATTAATAATCTGTCTTTAAGTTTGTTCGGGGCGTTAGCCTTAAGGTACGTAAAGACATGAAAGGAAATAAGAAATTCGTATCCCGTATAGGGAATAAAAAATATTCTTTGAATTGGTATACAATATTATAATAGATTGTTATTGATTCCATGTTTCTAAAACACGTCATCTCTATAAGGCAAAAGATACACACAATTCTAAAAACGTGAAATAGTTACGTACGCATATAACATTAGCAAAAAAAGTTTGGCAGTAAAAAAAGAAGAAAAAAATGGTGCATCAATATGTGGCAATTTTTGAACGTGGCGTGAGCGCCTCGGAGCTCGTGTACTTAAAATTGGATTTTAGTTTTCAAACGAAGTGTGACAATCCAAAGAATAGCCCTGTTTATTATGTCATGCAAATTGCCTTTCAACAAGTATCTTGGATAAATTGCGCTGCCAATTCTGGTGTGCATTATGAAATCTGGTTACACATTGACTGCATTTTTTGTTTTTTTACAACTATTCTTGAAATATTTGTGGCTTGTACTTTTAAGTTTGGCATCAGCGATATTACCATAAAATTCTTCTTTGTTGGTCTGATAGGTATATTCAAAGTAAACGGGCTCTATTTACTGGGTGTGTAAGCTAACACCGTACAAAGATGTTCTCATAGCGTCACCATTATAACATTTGTCTATTTTGGTTAGTATCAACCAAATAGTATTCTTTAAATTATTGTATGAATTTTGGTAAACCATTAAGACCTTGGATCATTAGTATATTGCCCACTTAACTTAGCTTTTAACTTTCATGAGAGAATTGATAGTAAGTTAATGCTTTTTTACAAGTTCATGGTTATGTGTTACGGAATTATCTGTGAAATTTTTAACAGAATTTTCTATCCCAAGTCGTAGATTTTCGTTTGACTCCATCAACTCGCTATGTTTGTAATTATTTTCTTAGTCGTGCCCTTTTAACCGCCTCACAAATTCGCTTAGGGGTTAGCAAGTATTGCTTTTTTAGATCGTTGACGAAGAGCTTCTGGGTTAGCTTGCCGATCCTTTCTTACTGCGGCCTGAATCAATTGTGGGTTAGCAAGTGTGGCTCTATTAGTTCACTGGCGAAGTCCTTCTGAATTAGCTAGTTGTTTCTTGCATAACGATTAGACTGTGGATTGGATTGTCACGCTTTGTGCACTTGACCACGATTTAGCTATGATTGATTTGTCATGCTTCACGTACTTTTTGTTGCTTTGCGAAACATGCTTTTCTTAGTTTTGTCACCATAATGGAATCAGCACACTACAAAATACTTTTATATCCTGACTGCACCCAAACTCCAAACCATGTATGGATGAACCGCAGTCAACAGAAAACCTTCAATAAGTACCAATTTTGGCGAATTTGCTTTGGAAATATGCTATGTTGCCCGAATGGTTGCTAATTATATATATTTCCAACAAAGTGCCAATTGCATTCCATTTGATTGTAAAATAGAAACGCTTAAGCGTGATAAATTGCAACTATTATAATATAACAATTAAATACTATTATGAAATGTAAGCAATAGGTTGCAGATCAATTACGGTTGTGAGCAATTGTGGGCCAAAATTTCACTTGTCAATACCGTTTTTACAATTCTAACGATTTAATTATAACAGTATTTAACAAAGTATTTCCACGTTATCAATTCCTCACACAAGCTCCAATCCAAGCTCCACCCCTGCTACAATGCCAAAGGATGAAAGTCACTTCATATGAAGAAATTGTCCTTCACAATACCACCAACCTGTACAGTATACCCATCCACCTGGATCACTGACGTCTACTGACCACAATTCTGCATTAACAGCAGCAAACAACTACGAAGCTACTCTGGCAAACTGTAGCTGTAGATGTCACTTACAACCAATTCCACCCAGATTAGCATGGAGATCTCTTTACAAATAGTAAATAATAAAATTACTTTTAAGTTGGTGTGGTTGAAATTCAAGTTAATTTAAGATTCAGTTATCTAGAATTTTTCTTTCTGCCCCCGAACCAATATGTTCGTCCCAAGCATCGATTTGTATGTGGTTTGGTGTGGGAAGGGAAAAAATTAATTTAATTTAATATTAAACCCTCAGAAGCATCTACGTTGCCAATGAAGTGACAAGGTTCATATGAAAGTTAATGGTAACACTACAGAGGTTTGGTTAGATAACGGGCAGCCCACTGGAGGGTGTGCCAGGTTTTATATCGGCTTAAACAAGAATAATGTTACATGGATGCACCACCAGGGAGTGGTGCGTTATTACTGCTGTGTTTAAGAAGTAAGTGCAGGGTACACCATAAAGTAATATACTACACGTACATTACATTTCGGGAGAAGTTTGGAGAAAAGGAAAAACTGGGATGGGCCGGCTTCTAGTTAATAATAAACGAAGACACACAATAGTGCCAACGTGAACAGCTAAGGACAAAAAGTAAGCAGCAAGAATGATGAAAATAATTCACGTGCCATGACCAGTCTGGAGAATGAACAGTGGTGTTTGTGTTGGACCTCCAGAGCCCTGCCTCAGACCATCCGTTTGCATTTGAGAATAAAGGGCCCTGGCTATGCACTCGTGCTCTTGTCACAGCAAAATTGTCCATTTCCGTTCCGAAGTAAGCTTAGCAGTTGAAAAGTACGTAAATTCGACAAAGTGCGTGAATTCGACTTAGTTTTAATTTTTTTAATGCTAAACCGGAGGGATGAACAGTCGTTGACTTCAAACGAAAACAAATTTGGGCGGGAGGGGGGAACTTAGTTTCGTTAAGCAGGTAACACTTTTTATACTCTTATGTAATTCAGTTATCAGTGATTAGCTCCTATTGTTTCAAAGTTTTAAAAGAAAACCAATTGTTGCTTCGTGCTGCCTTACCATTCTGTGTAACATGCGTATTTCATTGTCATGAATTTTTTTTTATTATCATTACGAGATACGAAGTCGGACAGTGAACTCATTAGATTAAAAAGTTGTATTAAAGTACTAGCCAAAAGCACAGTTTTGTGTAATGACTTAGTAAGTAGGAAATTAATAAATATCAAGAAACCGTGAATTTCATGAAATTGTTGATAATTACAACTTTTATTACCCCATACAAGGCTCTTAAGAAATCTTAAATTTTCGATGCAAAACGCAAAGATGAAAAAAGTGCCTTCATTAGAAAAAAAACTCAAAATCTGGTTACACTCGTCTAGACCATCTTCTCTTGACGCAGTTACGCTTTCTTTAAACTCCGAACCAGGACATTTTCGTGCGATTACCTAGCAGCAGTTAGTAACTTGTGCGATATAA
>JAHWFP010043582.1:758-29207 GCA_023313725.1 Lithobius niger | reverse complement strand
CTCGAGGACATTTCTTGTTTCAATATTTATGCTGCTGACAGAGAATTTCACACCAAAAACGATCATGAATATTGTACTGCGCGTTTTTCGTAATGTTTTAGTTCATAAACAAACCATGACTTGTGCCTACTCTTTCAATTTTCTTTGTTTATGTTAATAAGTCTTGCTTCTAATTTTGTAACCTGATCCCTATCGTGGACAGATTTTTTAATTCAAATAAATTGTGCTGTGTACGATGTAGAAGCAACACCAGAGCTGAACACCAGGAATCCTAAGCCACCTATATTTCGTGTTAGTACGACCAAACCCCCTATAAATTCTTATACCATCCATACATAGGTTTTGTTTCGCTTGTTATAGGAATGTTTACTTTACGTTCATGCTTTGTGTGCTTTAGCATTTTTGTGCGTTAATTTATGTTGCCCCATCCCCTATGGCGAAATAGTTGTAAAATATCATTAGATTATAATGCGTCATTGAACAAACATTAACACAAAAGTTTGACAGAGTTAACCGACCGTTTCGTGAGGTTTTAATGCAAGTCAGCCTACACGCAGCACGAAATCACACCCCGATATGCGTGTTTACCACAATCCGCTAGACTATTGAGTAGAGCACCAGCTAATGGCATACTGATCGAATGTTATTGTTTTACAAATGCAAACGCAGAAATATTTCTAACACCCTTTTCTGTTATTAATACCTTTTTTTTCAGTAGGCCTAATTTGCATTTAGCATTTTAATATTTTAGTACCTTTATGTAATTTCATTTAAATTTATGGCCAAATTGGCAGTTTAAACTTGAAATACCCAAAAAACAACTCCCAACAGTCGTCCAATGAGTGAGCTGCACGTGCCTCATTCTTGAATGACAGCTATTCGGATTGCCAGCCATAATCCCACCGACAACACTACTGGACCACGCGCCGCCTCCGTGGACCATCCTCTTAGCAGGAATATGTGATATTCCGAAACTAACACTCAACTTCGAAAAATTAGTTTCAACAATGGTCCAAACGGGTTTTTTCGTTTTTTCGAGGGGAAAACCTTTACCTAGAACTACAAAAATACGCCTAAACGATATCCGGAGTAATTTCCTGTCTTCCTATCTTCCTCACATTTCACGCCTACCTACTTCCGGAGGAGAAGACATATATAAACAAACAAACAAACCGACCGACCGTAAGTTTTTAATGGTTACTAGCGGAGTCGCTCGCTTCGCTCGTTCATTCCGTGTCGTCTCGTTACACTCGAGGAGCTTTCATGCTACAACTCTTATGCTGCTGACAGAAATTCCACATCTAAAACGATCAAGCAAATGATCAGAATGTAGTACGCATTTTTTATGCCTCGGTTCATAAACAAATTAGCTAAACATCCCCCTTCTGCTGTGCGCCTAAATTGCCAATGAGCCAAAAGGCGAAACACGCGATATCTTCCCCAGCCGGCCTTGGCTTGAAAAATACGCTCGAGGAGCTTTTATGCCACAACTCTTATGCTGCTGACAGACATTCCACATCTAAAATAATCAAGAAAATGATCAGAATGTAGTATGCGTTTTTCTTAAGGCTCGGTTCATAAACAAACGATATGGTAAACCATAAATCACTCCAACAGTCTAGCCACCTAATACCTACATGCGCCTCTTGTTCAGATTGTCAGCCATAATACCTCTTGACTACAGTACAGGACTAAGCGTGCTACGTGGCGCAAGAATCATGATCCTTCCTCATCCTACATGATTCCCGTTTTGTACTGAATGGAGTATATAAAAAAAAGTCTTATATACTGAATGGAGCATATAAAAAAAGTCTTATATACTGAATGGAGCATATAAAGAGTGTCCAAGTTGTAACTTATCTTTGTATGCAATCCCTTGTCACAAGATCGTCTGGAGGAGAGAATGTGGGTTTTGTTTCCTGGCTCCAGGCCAATTAATTCAACATCACCGAATCTTATTTTACCAAAGCCTCGATAAAGGTATTTTCTTTCTGGCACATGCATGAACTGGCCTTGAGCTAGGAGAAGAGACACGCAATTTGTAGCCCAGTCGGTTTGGCTTGAAGAAGCCATTCCCTTTCCGGCACACGATTGAACTGTTACTAAGCCAGGAGGCGAGGCATGCAATTTGTACCCAGTCAGCCTTGGCTTGTAGAAGCGATCCCCTTTCTGGCATGCAACTAAACTCACAATGAGGCAGGAGGCAAAACACGCAATTTCTTCCCCAGGCGGTCTTGGTTTGAAGATACCTTATCCATCCCCGCTGCAAGGACGTTTCAACGCTGTAGCACGCGAGTTGCTGCATGCTTGAACAAACATGCTTGGTAATTTTATCATGCATACTCCTTTGTGTTGCTTTTGGTATAGATTGTTTTTTTATTCAAATAAATTTTGCTGACTTTACATGGTTTCCTTGTTTCACAAATTTTAAGAATTTTTACAAAAAAGCCATCTTATTCCCCGCTACGTTTGATGCTCTGAAACCGAAACCTCATGTTGCGTATAGTTTTTGACTAATATAAAAGATTTCGTGCAAGGCGAAACCTTACCTAGAAACTTTTCGTGTTTACTACAATTGGGCTGGACTATTGCTGAGTAGAGACACCAGCTAATAGCACACTATTGATCGAATGTGGACGTTTCACAATTGAAATATTTCTGGCACTCTTTTCTGTTATCAATATATTTTTTTTAAATAAGTCTAATTTTGCAATAACCTTTTCGTAGCGTTACGTAATTTCACTTAAATTTAAGGCTAAATAGGTAGTTCGTATTTAAAATATCCAAAATGCAACTCCAACAATCATCCCATCAGCGAGCTGCACGTGCCTCATTCTTGAATGACGGCTGTTAGCATTGCCAGCCGTATCGTACGGACAACACTACTGGACCACGCGCCTCCTACGCCATACAGCAGGATTCGGAAACTAACAATCAACTTCGAAAAATTCTTTCAACAATGGTCCAAAGAGATTTTTCGCTTTTTTCGAGGAGAAAAATTTTACCTAGAACCATGAAAATATGCCTACGCGAAATCCGGATTAATTTCCTGTTATTTGACACCTTTCACATATTTTTAGCTTTCCTACTTCTAGAGGGGAGATGATATATATTTATGCTGGTGACGGACATTTCATATTTAACAGGATCAAGCAAATGGTCAGAGTGCAGTACATGTTTTTCGTAAGGGCCGGGGAATAATGAATTTATTGGAGCCATGGCCCATAGCCAAACGCCCTACTATAAAGCAACTTAAGTACAGGTACATACTGAACATAGGACCACACACCGTCATTCATCATACCCTGGTGCTACTACGCTGATATTCGCCACGACACTATTTGATAAATTCCCTGCAAAACTACCCTTGCAGCCTTGCAGATGTTAGACTTAGTTGATAAACAAATGATAACCATAAATCAGTCCAACGGTCTACGTGCGCTTCTTAAGGCGAAACATGCGATTCGTATCCAGTCGGCCTTAGCTTGAAGAACCATCCCCTTTCTGGAGTGCGCCTAACCTGTTAATGAGCCAGGAGGCGAGGCACGCGATTTGTAGCCCAGTCGGCCTTGTTTCTGGCACGCGATTGTACTGTTATTGAGCCAGGAGGTTAGGCATGCGATTTGTACACAGTCGGTCTTGGCTTGAAGAAGCTATCGCCTTTCTGGCATACACCTAAACAGGCAATGAGTCAGGAGGCGAGACACGGGATTTCTTCCCCAGTCGGCCTTGGATTGAAGCAGCCTTATCCATCCACACTGAAGCACGCTGCACACTGCGCGAGTTGCTGCATGCTTGAACTAAACTGCTTGGTAATTTTATCATTCATACTCCTTGTGCCGCTCTTGGTATAGATTATTTTTTATTCAAATAAATTTTGCAGACTTTACATGGTTTCCTTGTTTCACAAATTTTAAGAATTTTTACTTAAAACCCAACTCCTGCCCCGCTACGTGTGATGCTTTGAAACCGCAACCTCATGTCGCCTATAATTTTTGGATATTATAAAAAATTTCGTGCAAGGCGAAATCGTACTTAAAAAACTATTCGTTTTTACCGTAATTAGGCTGCACTATTCCTGAGTAGAGCACCAGCTAATAGCACACTATTGATCGAACCTCGATGTTTTACAAATGCAAACGTGGAAACATTTTTTACCATTTTGTTAAGGCCTAATTTACCATTAATGTTTTCGTAGCTTTACGTAATTTCATTTAAATGTAAGGCTAAATAGGTAGTTTGTATTTGAAATTTCCAAAATGCAACTCCAACAGTCGTCCCTTAGTGAGCTGCACGTACCTCATTCTTGAATGACGGCTGTTAGCATTGCCTACCGTAATCCTACTGACAACACTACTGAACCACGTGCCTCCTACGTGGCACAACAATTGTGGACCATACAGCACAGCAGGAAGATGTGATATTCCGAAACTAACAATCAACTTCGAAAAATTGTTTCAATAATGGTCCAAAGGGGTTTTTTTCTTTTTTTTTTTTCCTTTTTTCGATAGGAAAAATGTTACCTAGAACTACGAAAATACGCCTACGCGAAATCCGGAATAATTTCCTGTGTTTTGACACTCTTCTCATATTATTAGCCCTCCTACTTCAAGAGAAGAGGTACATATATACCTACATATATATATACCGACCGCAAGTTTTTAATGATTAAGATGGTAGTTTTTAGTATTTTCAAAAGTAATGGTAATGCTTTGTGCTTCTTTTGGGTAAGAAAATACGATTCGTCTTTTATAAATGTATATTAATTTGCAATTGTAAAAAGTACTGTGATGGACTTTTTTTGGGGGGAGGGACTGTGACTTAGGCTAACCTAAGTCACCGGTGCAGTGGTCCTGTTTAGACATTACAGACATTAGACATTACAGAGATGTTATTAAACTCCAAATCTATGTGTTAATGAATTAAGGACTTTTGGGGAAAGGGACCTAGGGACCTTTTTGCAAACTTTAATAAGGTACATTTTTTAGGGAATGAATTAGGGACCCTTTTGCAAACTTTAATTGGGGAATTTTTTAGGGGAAGAATTAGGGACCCTTTTGAGAACTTTAATTACAGAATTTTTTTAGGAAATGAATTAAGGACCCTTTTGCAAACTTTAATTAGGGAATTTTTTAGGGGATGAATTAGGGACACTTATGCAAACTTTAATTAGGGAATTTTTGTGGGGTTAGTCATACTTGCCTTTCAAAGTATATAACTGTCATTATAAATTACGTACGTAATTACGGTTGTAATAAAAATTTCCAGGCCTTGAATTCCTTGAAATTGTTATCTATGTCCTTGAAAGACCTTGAATTAAATTGTTTTTCGTCTTTTTTTAAAATAATACCCCTAACCTAACTTATAACACGAAAAAAGCCAGAAAGCAATATTTTTCACGTTTTTTACCCCTGAATTTTTCCCTTGGTTTTTTTTCTGGTCATACCAGAATATTTTTATTGTTTAATGAGCTGTTGTTGGCTCTTCAGTGGTAAAACTAGACCTTATTTGAGTAAGCTTGTTGGTTAATAAAATGTCCTTAAAACAACAGCATTGGTGTTGGAATAGACCTTGAAAAATGACACCTGTTTTGGAAAAGTCCTTAAAAATGTTTGAATTTCTTGTGTGAACCCTGTTAATCTGAATTATATTACTATTAGTTATAATATGATATAAAATTAGGATTGAATACAGGTTGATCCACAAAATCTGATGACCAACAATTTTCTAAGTCCAACTTTTCTAGTTAGCACACCACAGAACCAGAAGAGGGCAGAAGATTTGATTTGTCTTCTCCTGGTTCTGAGGGGTGGTGTAACTAGAAAAGTTTGACTTAAAAAAATTGTGGGTCATCAGTTTTTTGTGGATCAACCTGTATATTTCCGTAAAACATCCAATTGAGCATGCCAACCTTTCACATTGTATAACTGTCATTATAAATTATGCACATAATTACGGCTCTAGAAGATTTTGTGCAACATTTATGCTCAGAATTGTTTGAAAATGAGTACCTACAAGATTTGAGTGAATACTACCGAGTTTATCGCTGCCATAATTACTCAGAAAACTGTTGTTTTTTTTCAGTAAGGAAAAAATTCTTCGGTGAGGTTATTTCGAGGCCTTAAAATTCTACATAAATTATGCTGTATTTAGACTTGACAGTTATACAGCCGTGAAAGTCTAGTCTTAATTGAAAACGAGTAAATGGGAGAAAGCCTCCAAAATTTATACATTTTTAGGGACGTTAAATGCATTTTGGAGTTTTGCAAAGCTAAAAAATCAGGAAACTAGCTAAACCGATGAAGACTTTCATGCTTGGTTATATTTAGGCTATGTCTTTGGTCGTATGTTCATCTCCAAACTTTTCCAGGGGGGTTGACACGAATTTTTTGATGCTCTATTAGGAAGCAGCTGTAAGTGTTGTTTAATTTTACATTTTATAAAAGTTACTGCTATAATTTTGAATGCGAAGTCTCCCTGTGTGTTTCTTATGTGTATTCAGGCATGAGAAATTTCTGCGTTTTTTTGTGCTGAGCAATTTTCAGTAAGTTTTCGGTTTTTTATTTTTTTATACATCTGACTTCAGTTTTGAACTTATGGCAGGTCTTAACAGGTCTTTTGAGGAATCTTAAAAGCAACCTTAATATGAACCTTAAAATGTTCAGCTTATTTTCAGAAAACTCCATTCTATTTTCTTTTTTTTTTTGTTCAAAAATACTTTTCAGCTTTTTTTTTTGTTCAGGGCCACTCTCATGCCTGTGTAAAGTCTGTTGCTTTGGCTCGAATTTCACCAGAATAAGCTGTTTCTTGATTTATTCAACCTAAACCCAAATTTAGATAAGCCACTGTTTTTAGGTGCCACTTATAATTTCTGTTTGTTACATTTCTGATAAAAATTTCAGTCATCTTGTTTCGATGCAGGTCATGCCCTTCTAGAGTGGATTTATACAAAAGTCTTGAGTCTCTTTACCAAGTCAGTAGGATTGACGTAATATTTATAATCGACTCTGCTATGCACTTTTTTAACCATGCCAGTCCCTTGTTTCTTGAGGTCATCCCAAATAGAAGCGATAACAGTCCTGTACTTGACGCTCCGATTAGATTTTGGTTTATGAGTATTAGGGTCATTGTTGTGATAAATAGCGTTAGTATTATTTAACGTGGCCGTGTATGCTGATTTCACTTCTGGCGCGATGGAAGTTTCTTTTAATTCTTTGCATGGCAGCAAATTCTACAACCTGCACCTCCCTACTTATTGTTGGTTTTCTACAACTGTCATTTTCTAAAATGTTAACAATTTTATTACCAAAGGTCAGCTTGCTTTTTTTCTTATCATATTGTTGCCCGAATACTGGGTCAGTGTCTTTGGGATTTTCGAAAAAATTTTACCAAGAAATATTTAGCAGTGTGTCCAATATTTTAACGAGGTAACAAACTATCGAGGGACCTTAGCGTCGTGATGTTAGGAAGCTCAGGTGGGATAGGTATCTTGCTTGAGCCGCGGAATATGTAGGGGTGAGTTTAGACCAGTACACGTAGAGGCATATTCGGTTTTGGTGTCGGGAGGAATTCGCATTACAGGAGCTTGGGCTGGTGTTGAATATTCGGCGAGACTGAAATTAAGAGGGGTCGACAATGTCTTCTCACTAGGAGTAACGGCTTGGGAAAAATGATGGGGATAAGCACAATGCTTCGTAGTCATCATCACCCTTTCTTCATATTTAAAAGCTTTAATCGGGGTCGTCTGTAAGGCTAGAGTGTTTTTAATCGGCATAGTTTGCATGGTTGCACCCAAGACAGTCCTCGATTTCAAGGTGCTTACTACAGGTTTAAAAAAATCTTGTAGCGACTTTTCTTCCTCTCTCCCCTAAACGCCGACTTAAATTTTTTTTAGTTAAACTTCTTTAGATAGTTTTGCGATTTCTCGTTTTCTCTCCATTCTTTTGTTTAATAGGTAAAAACAAACGTTTATATCTCCCCTCATTTAATTGCTAAAAATCCATAAGGCTTTTTCCAACAATTTTCACACGATTTTTTAAACTCTGAAAATTCCATGTCAGGACCAGCATGATTTTCGTAAACATGTTTCAAATTTAACTCATCTACCGGAAAAAGGATTATGAAATTTGCATTGTCTCTAACCACTTGTTTAGGAATTCTTGTGTAGGACTGACTGACGTAAAAAAAATCGGCGTTGGAATGCCGTCCTTGGGCAAAGTAGCGCTTGATGTTTTTTTGTTTATCTAAAAGGCATTTGTCAAACAGAATCTGGTTTCTAAATTTTGGGTCCAGTTCTTCGGGCGGAATTAGATCTATTTGAGAACCGTGAAAAAATGTGACATCCCTTCCATTTTTTCCTCAATTTCGATAAATATAGACTGCAATGCTTTGTACTTTGGTTGACACAAAGTTTTACTATAAATAAATAATGTCATAATCCAACCATCATTCGTTACATATGAAATTAAACAGTAAATTAGTTTTTCTACAATTTGTGGGCCCTATAATTAAACATCTGATATTTGAAGGTAAGAATGGTTGATTTTTTGGTTTTTTCTTGGGTACAAAAAATCCTTAGTTTTTAATTTCCATCACGTTTTTTATTTGCACATTTTTTAATGCTTACAGAGATACTAAACTCGTAAAGTCTTCATTCGAAAACTTTCCGCTGGAGACGTCGGGTTGCACCACGCCATATTCAACGGTGCACCACAACTTCACGTTACTGGGAGAATCATTGGTAATGGATACTGCAATTATTCTCCCGGGTAACTTCCGTCAAGTTTAAGGCAATGTAAGATCGTAAGTTAAATCACGGTGTATCTATTACGTTTTCGTTAAGTTTACCTTTTCTTTTGTGTATATTTTCGTAAACCTAAATTCCAAGACATAGCAGTTTATCACAGTCGCTTGCCTTTTACGCAAGAGGAGTAACGGGGAGAAGCTGCGTGCATAGAATTAGGATAATTGAACATGGTCAAGGAAACTGGTTTCTGATCTTCTCACTCTATCTCCCGTTTTTGCAGATGTTCCGTTTAAAGATTTTTCAATAATTTTTGAGTTTCTGGTTCGCTGGGCAAAATCCACCCTTTTATATTTCGATTTTTCGTTTGAAAAGGGAGTTCCCATGCCTTTTAAATCGTTAAACTGTATGAAAGGAGACAAGTTATACTTTAAACCATCATTAATTTTTATTCCTTTATCATCTTTAAGTTTCAGCAAGTTTTTTTTGCAGTAGATTCGAGAGATTTGTTTGCCAGGTTGGTTGAGACATCTTGAAGTTTATCTGTATACCTTTTTTAATATTTAAATAAATGGGGATTAGGGTAGAATAAAAATAAGCTAAAAAAATTTTGGAATAGTGCGGAAACGTTCTGTATTGAGCCCCTAATAAACTGTGTAAAATTTGGTTTGGATCAAATAATGCTTTGATCTGCTCCAAGGACCTTGAAATTTACAATTTTCTGCCATAAACATGGTTTTAATGCACATTTTTTTTTAATTATTTCTTTTTAAAATTGTTTATTTTAATAGTGTGGTAAAGTTGTGTATTGGGCCACTAATAAACTGTGGAAAATTTGGTTTTGATAAAATGATAACTTGATCTGCCCCAAAGAACAGGAATTTTCTGCCGTAAACTGTTTTAGTGTTTATATGCAAAATTTAGGAAAATAGTTTCTTTTTAAAATTTTCTAATTTAATAGAGTGGAAAGGTTGTGTAATGGGTCCCTAATAAGCTGTGCAAAATTTGGTTTTGATCAAATAATACCTTGATATGCCCCAAGGACCTTGAAATTTACCTTCTTTCCATAAACACAATGCTAAAAAATTTACACAGAAATGCGAACCTTTTATTGCTTAATTATGATAGCATAATAGCATCATTACCATGATGGGATTGTTGAATAGCACACTTAATAGAAATAAATCTATTGGAGGTACAAAAATTTATCGAGATACCAGAATGCCGTTGAGTAATCTTGAAATTGTCCTTTTGATTTATTCAAACATTTACTTTGTTACGATGTTTTAACTTTATTCGATAATCGCTTTTTGTATTGAAACTTGGTATTACATTTCGTGATTCTAGTCTTGCTCGTATGAAGCCATCTCTTTCAGTAATACCACATACTGAAGCGATGCTCCTGGTACAATACAGCGTTCGACTGCTTGGGTATGGCAAAATTATGTAAGCCATTCCTTTATAGGAAACAGATAGCCCACCCTCGACCATTAGCTGAAGATCTCTGTCATAGGTAAATCTCTAACCTCAAAGTAATTATTCTGTAACCACTGAATAAGATCTACATAATCGGTTGCGTTAACATTTTGGTTGCCTGTTGGAAGCGCGAACTTGACTCGATCCTGTGTTTGTTCTTGCTTTCATGATTCATTGCAGTCCAAAGGACCTGATGTGCTGTCGTTCATCGGTTATTACGCAAACGAAGTTATTTTCCGGATCACTGGATCAACTACACGCTTTAGTTCCTCACTAAAGTAACGAGAGGATTTTATTGATTGCAATAAGTGCTTTGCACCATGTTTGCCTCTCTGCCATTTACTTCTTCATTTAGCAGGACCGACCACAGGTCCTACTGGTTTCAAGGGAACTATTGAAAACCAGATTGCAGATTGTGAAAGCTATCAATTGTTTGTTTTCAGAAAACTGAAGGTAATTTTTCATGCAATGAAGCAAAGACCTAAGTAATGATCAACAACATCTACAGGAATTGTGTCAAGATGTCACAAGTTGCAATTATCTGTTAGGTTTGCAACAGAAAGGTCATGGTTAACTTTTGCATGCATGATGGGTGAGTGCAGCTATTCGTATCCTACGTTTATATGTGGCAACTAAAGAACCCACAGACAATTCACATTCACATTCTGGTCGATTTATTGTTAAAGTCTATTCGCCAACGTGGTTTGAGATCAAGGCTAACCCCTCATGAAAACATGGTGCAAAGCACTTGTTGAAATCAATAAAGTCCTCTTGTTACCTACGTGAAGAACTGAAGAGTGTAGTTGATCCAGTGATACAAAGAAATGTCTTCTTCAGTCATCTGGAAAATGTCCTCTTTTTCATGATAACTGTTGAACAAGAGCATGTCTTGGACTACGTCGAATCACGAAAGCAAGAACAAACACCGGATCGAGGCAAGTTCAATGTTTCCAACTATATTTTAATGTAACCGATTATGTAGCTCTTGTATATTACATGGCAAACTTGACAAGTTACAGAACCACCTATGATATTAGGAATATTTGTCAGAGATGAAGATCTTCAGTTAATGGTAGAATGGGCTATTACCGATAAGCGATCGAAGGCTGTCTCAAATTCATATCATGCATCTGCTTCAGTATGTGGAATGCCTGGAACAAAGGGCTTCATATAGGCAGAACTATAACGTCAAGTTTCAATACAAAAAGTGATTAGCAAATAAAGTTAACACACCTGAACAAATTAAATGTTTGGATAAATCGAAATGACAATTTCACGATTACTCAACGGTATTCTGGTATCTTGATAAATTATTGTAGCTCAAATAAATATATTTCTATTAAATTTGCTATCCCAAAATGTTAATGTATGACTTCTATGCTATCAGAATTCAGAATAAAAGGTTTTAGCATTTTTGTGTAAATTTTTTAGCATTACGTTTACTGAAAAAAGGTAAATTTCAACGTTCTTGGTGCAGATCAAGGTATTATTTGATCAAAACCAAATTTTACAGTTTATTAGGGAACCAATACACAACTTTTCCGCACTATTAAATTACAGAATTCAAAATTTTTTATTTCATTCCACCCTAATGGGGATCAATCTAACGAGTAAATTGATTCGAAGCAATTCATTAAAGACCCCATTTGTGAGAATAAGAGGTGCAATAACCTGAGAAATAAAAGAAAATACAACTGCCAGGATTGGAACTTAAACCCAGAACAGCCGCTTACTAACTCGGGGTATTAAAAGTTCGCGTATGTTCTGGGTTCTAATCCCTGTTGGGACAATTATTTTTTCTTTTCTTTTTTGAGAATATTGCAACTTGTATCCTCACAAACCAGATCTTTAATGCACATTGTTTCATTCCTTACTCTGTCACCATGTGCTTTTTTTTGAAAGGGGAGATTCGTATGTTTAAAAAAAGATGTCTGTTAATAAGTTTGGACAATCGTTGAAAAGGACGAGAGGAGAGGGGGGTGAAGTGGTTGGGGTCGGTCCGAGAGGGCAACCCGGGCTAGGGTAAGTCTTAACCCCCGAAAACAACTACGATATGCAGAATAAACATTTAACTAAAGTAGGAGCAGCTACAAATTATGAAGACGCGGTAAATTATTCTCAGATCGATACTCTGAAAATAGAAAATCAGAAACTAAAAGCAACTTGCCTCCTGCTACTACTCATCTCAGTGATGAGTTGGCCTCCGCCGTTTCTAGTATCAAACAAAATACTTTATACAAAAAAATTTGCCATCGCTGTAGAGGCATTAGAAGAGTTTCACCCAGAAGACGTTTATTTCCAGTTAGATTTGCACGTAACTTTTCATTAGATGACTCATCTCATCCTATCTAAAACAGCTTCACAATTACGTGCTTAAGAGAAGGCGCTTAAAAAAATAAGCGAAAGTAGCAGCACCAAATCTGGTCAAAATTTTGTACGCGTTCGTAATTGTATTTAATTCCCCGTCCCAAGTAGTTTACCACATACTGGGGAGGAACCATGTTGCCAAAACTATCGAAATAACAAGGTGTTCCCGAAACGGTGGAAAATAAGCTACCCAGTGACTTCCGTCTCCATCATAGAAATCTTCCAAATTTACTATTCCGTTTTCACCAGTGGGCCAAAGTTTTAAGGTAAGTGTGTCTTTACTAAAAGTACGTCTGAATTTTGGAATTTTCAGTACTCTAGCCAACCCATTTAAATCAAAGTTCGTTAAAGGTTTATTAAAGTCGGTTAAACCTTGGGTGGTCTTACGGGCAATTTTTTTTTGCTTCTTTTTTTGCTTAATTTTTTTTCTTTAAGCCGGAACCTTCCACTTGCTTGTGATGCTCATTAGTTCAGCTAGAATTTTTGCATAGTTTTGTAACTCTTTTATGGCAGATACCACCACCGCTGTCCCATGTGCCAACCCTCCAATCCCAGCTAAAATTGGTCCTAGCAATTCTAACGGCAAAAGCCGCCTTTCTTTTTTTGTGATCTTGTTTTGAGCACCATATCTTTATTATTATTATTTAATAAACAACTTCGACTTTGCCTCTGTCCAACTTTAGATTCATTTTCCTCTCCCCAATGAGACGAGAGTGACAACTAGTATTAGCCGGTACTGCTGCTCTAAACTTCAGTTTGACTTCTACATCCACGATTCCTGATTGAAGCCTCTCGTACTGTTTGGGGTAATCCAACACCACAAAAGGATAGGCTTTCTTGAACTGAAGCAATTCGAAACTCAGGTCGTTGGTGTCCTAGCACAGCTGCCTAAATTGCTGCGCCATTCTGTACAAGCCGACCTATTCTCCAGTGGCAAAATTAGTATTTAAATCGAGAATATCTTTCTGAATTTAGAGTCTCGTGAGCTTCTTGCAGACTGAAGTGATCGAATACGCCTGGATTTTTAACTAAAGAGTCCTGCCTTTATTAGTTTGAAAAGCTAGAACTATCCACCTATGTTATTCAACAGCGGAAGTAGTCAAAATGCGCCAGGTGAAGCTGGTATTTTGAGGGAGCATGCAGCTATCGTAATGCCAGTGCAATCCAGATGAGATTGTAGAGTTTAAGTTTCTGCTCGTCTTAAACATAATGCTGCAGTGACATGTGGAACGATCAAGCTGGTGCTATTTAGAACGACTTTGCCATAGGCCGCTGCCACTGCTTTGAAGATTGATTTAGTGTCACTCGCTCGCATGAGTGTGAGCACGTATTTAGTTCCGTAGATTAGCTTATTGTAATATTCGAAAAACCCCATGACGTTTCAGAGGTGTGGCGAATTTAAAGCTTCCCTTGGGAGTTGTTTCAACAATGATGGATGCATGCCACTGTTTGTATCCCGAGTTGTCTGTTAGTTCAGCATCTACTGTAACCGCACTATCCAGAGCACAGCACTGGCTGAGCAGAGCCGGTTGCTCGGCCTAACCGTAGGTGAGCAGTCCCTTCACCAGAGTACCGAACCCCGGATAATTTAACTCGTCGACTTGTTTATCACCTTGATGGTATTTGATATTAGAAGACAGGAACATGGGAGCATTATTAATAAGACTAGCTACGTCAGCACAGTGTAAGCCGAGTCATCGTCCTTCAGTAACCTCCCTTTAATCAGGAGGTAAGTATTGGTAACATGCAGAAATAAATCTTGGTTTTCTACGTTTATGCGGATTTCCGAATTTACGTTGTTCAATTGGTTGCAACAATAGGATTGTATTCGTGGTACGTGTAAGACTCGAAAGATGAATCGTACACCAAAGGCTCGTTGATTTTTAAGTAATCTTATACTATGCTTATTTTCTGGGTGTTGTTATGAATTTGATGAAAGCTATGTTTCTAGGTGTCAAACCATTTGTTTTTTTATTATTAGAGTTAAAATAAATCCTTTCCCTTTTTTCCAAACACGAGCATGTTTATCCTTTGTTTTAAAATTAATTCGTAGATCTCAAATGAAGTCCCACCTTGAGCGTCTCACCATTTAAATCCAATGGCTCGTTGGTCTGAAATGTGAGCCAAACTCTAATACTTCTGATTAACTTTGTTGTAACTGGGAGGCAAATAAAATTATGCGGGGACTCTTTATGATTTTGAAACCGGGCGGTGAATTGGGATAAAAGGAATGTAAAGGGGGTTGAGTGTCACTATTTTGGTACAAATTGCCTATGTTATCAACGTGTATGAAAATTGTGTTGATGCTCATAATGTTGACTGTATTTTGACATTCTCGTCTTCTAACGTAGTTGCCCAAGTCAAAGATATTCCAAGTTGGTTCTTAAAGTGTTTATATTCCGAAGAATCGTAATGGCATCCTTGCTGTGCCCATTCTCATCTATCGCTGACTTCAGAAATTTATTCTAATCCTCGATTTCGTAAGCACCGGGATTTAAGTACCTACTGACTTGCATCAACGACATGTCCACGTTTGCTTGGACCATTCCTCTTTAATCTAACACCGGTCTAGAAGATACTCTCAGGAGTGACAGCCCTAAAAATTTATAAGTCAATTTAGGTATTGAGTTCTACAATAAAGACTTTAAAGCGCTACTTAGGCGCCATAACTTCAACATGTACTCTACGTACTTTGAGAAGAAAGCGAGCGTGGTTGTATGCTTCAACATAATGCTGAAAACACGAATGTGGAAAAAATTCACCAGGCAGGGGAATTACAAGTGGATACACATTATCAACGATTTGGTTTCACAATACAACGACACGGTTCATTCCACCACAAAACTGAAACCTAGGGAAGTAACTAGAAGTAACTGGAAGTAACTGGAAGTAACTAGATGTCACGAACCGTTGCTGAGACGAACTAGCCCTAAACAACTGTTGAAGGAACCCAAGTTCGCCGTAGGAAATAAAGTCAGGAGTTCTAAAGTAAAAAAAATTTTCGACAAAGGATATTTGCAAAATGTTTCAGGAGTTCTAAAGTAAAAAAAATTTTCGACAAAGGATATTTGCAAAATGTTTCAGGAGTTCTAAAGTAAAAAAATTTTCGACAAAGGATATTTGCAAAATGTTACCAACAAAGTATTCACGATCTGTAAAGTGCAAAACACCCAACCAGTTGCGTATTTTCTAAAGGACGAGTCGTGTGAACCAGTGCTCGGAAGTTTCTAAGAACAGGAAATTCAAAAACCCAAGTTCCAGATTCAATTCTAGTGGAGCAAGTATTACGTAAAAAGAAAGGAAAAGATGGGAAAATGCTTTATTTCGTAAATGGAAGGGCTCGGACTCCAAGAACAACAGTTGGACGGATAATATAGATAGTTTAAGCTGAATTCACGTGCCCATAAGCCAGAGTACTGATTGCATCATCGCAGACCCATCTCTTGGACGTCGTATGGACTGAAAGCCAACTTGTTGATGGTGACGGTTTTTAGTTCGTGCACCTCCGAACGAATGTAAGATCCCAGAGTTCTCACGACGCTATTATTAAACAGCACATTCTTGTACGTTTCGTGCACCAATTGTGTGCTGTTTCCTTAATGCCTTTGCAAGCGATTTTGTTCTTCCCATCCGATTGTAAAACGGTGTAGAGCTTCGACTTTAACCCTACAAACTCGGAAATTGGGCACCCCGCACTCTCATCTTTCATCTTTCCCAATACTTTTTTGTTGACGTTGGAGTGTAAGAAATTATCTGATGGGTAGTCGGACGTGTCGAACAACGACGCATCTTCTTCCATATCTTTGTAAATATCGTCCGTTTCTTTCTCGTAACACAGACTATCCGTATCCGTAACTAGGAGTTTACATCTCTCCGGTCCGTACTTTTTCATCATATGGTCGTATTGAAACCGGTAGACTAAATAGTTTGACAGTTCCAAGATGCTAAACCCAACCACGATGGGCTTGTTCAAGATGTTTGCGGGAGTCTTTGTAAATATTACCAAATCCTCGCTTACAGAAGTGAAACTTGTGGTGTGGGGGCGAGACACGTACTTGATGGCTTCTCTTTCGTCGTCAAAGTAGTATTTCAAATTTCTATAGTGCACCACGTAGTTTGTCTTTGAGTGAAGGTTAGTTGTTAGCATTAGGCCTTTGCTGTACGGTAACCGCATGTCCTCGATTGCCCGACGGTTGAAAGGAGAAAGTATAAACTTTTTGATATTCATGTGCTCCGGGGCTAACGGGAAATCATCGTGCAATGCATGACGCATCTCGCGGTATTCCAAGTCCAATTCCAATATCAGCCCCATATCACTCTGATCTCCGCAATTATCGAGATTTATATCCTCGAGCTGGCCTTCCGGCACCCACTCGTACTCTCCAGTCTCCAGTCAGTAGATATTCGCATATTACGCAACCGTACAAGTTGCTGAAGTCCAAAAATATGATGTAAGAATTCTTTTTATCAGGGTAGAAGGTAGATGGTATATACAGGTTGTTGGCTTTAGCGTATCTTCTAGCTATAAACAAGACACTGCCTCTTATACCCTTTTCCACAATGGAATGCATGTCAATGTTAGTGAAGAGATAGAAAGACACTCCCGCCCTCTTGAGCGCTGCGTCCCAAGACAGGGAGGGTGTAGAAATGTAATGGGAGGGGTCCATTCTGTAACTAGCGAAACTCGTCGCTCTAAAGACAAAGACAGTTTTCAAAGACATCGGCTAAAAGCCCGACGTCCGTCCACAAATACAGGTCGTGATAATCTCCAAACGTTTTGCCTAAATCCCAAATCTTCTTCACGTGTTACAAGATTCGGAGCAGATTGATCCTTTCAACAACGAGGCAAATGCTGACATGGGAGGTAATTAACACCTCTCCTCAAACACTTCTACATTTGTCAGGTATTCATAGGGAAACACACCTTTTCGCCTAAGGCCTCGTACTAGCTCCACGAATTCACCTTCGAAAAACTTGTCCATAATGCTGTAGCTATTTAAGTTCGAAGCTAGAGTTTCCATCGATGCCGTCATAAGCGCTAGACTATCTACGATTGTAAAACCGCCCAATCTCATGCTGATGATTCTTTCTTTGTTCTTAGCTATAATCTTGACATTATGCAGAGCATTCAAATATTTAAACAAATTCAAAGCCTTCACGACAAAATGACTGTCGTATTTTTCGAACTTGTGCATAACAACCGCTATGTTTTTGTTGAAAGTGTAAGAAAAATTACACTTGCTGTGCACGGCTCCTCTAAATTCACTGGTGATGTGATCGTGGTCTCGTACTTTCGTAAATCCGTTAAACATTTCTTGGGGTTGAGTAAATGCTCCTTGTTTGCAGATATGCCACACCGCTGCTACCTGTACAGCAACCCCTGCTCCTTGGTTAAATGTTTCATTCATTGCTTGTGAAAAACCACATAAGCCACGATCTTTTTCTGCTCCTCTAATATAGATTCGAAGAAAACTTGCACACAGTCCACTCCTCTGTATAACTTTTTAGAAAATACTCCGCCTAAGTGGTCAACTATCACGTAGGCAAAACTGCAAGCTTGGTGAATGTGGTTAACTCTGGTATATGTAGCGTGTCCATCGCAACTGGAGACTGGGTGCAGTGCCGCTTCAAAGTCCACTTAAGCTATGTACAACCCTTTGAGATCGTTCTAGAAATTATTAAACCGGATAACGTCATTGGCGGGCAATGTGGTCTTTTCAAACAGAACTCCCACGCAGGAAGGAAGGTAGTAGTTTTCATACCTGAAACGATTTTGAAAACCATGTAAGCAATGCCTGCAAAAATACTTCAAGCGCTTGTTGGGGTTGAAACTCGCGATGAATTTGTTGAGGTCTTTTATCGTCACGTAGTGTCCGTTGAGAAGAAGCAAGTCGACGTGATGCTTACTTTCAACTAAGGAACTTACGCGATAAATGCAAGGCTCGTCATCCTCGAAACCAAAAACAGATACCAAAATGTTGTTGGCTTTTTCGAACGTCGCGATTTTTGATAAAGGAACGGGGTCCAACACACCTATAACTAACTTATGCGCACGAGACAGATAATGTTTCGTATTCCAATCATGTTGCGAAGATGGAATGTGGTGTATACTAGCCAACACGGACCACAGAAAACATCTATCATCTTCACTACGCACATTAACCAGTATTTTGGGATCTAGTTTGAGGTTGTTGAGAAGTGCTACGTAACCTTTCCCGGCAAAAGGTCTATAAATTCCAACACATAGTTCGGTGCACACGCATTGCTTGACAACCCATCCACTTCCTTCTATGGCAAACTGTCCAATACTATGCAGAATCTTGTTCGACATTTCTGAAAGAACCTCCTTGCTCCCCACTCTGGTAAGGTTGGAGTTAAAAAAAAGCCTTAATAGTTTCCGAATTATCCGTCGCTTTTCCGAAGAGAATGCATAATCCAATTTGAGCTTTTATGTTTACCATAAGACGTCGAGATTGTTCTAAAAGATTCCAATATTTGTCCTCGTATTGTTCCAACAAAATCGAGGGCTCGTAGTGCATTTCATCCTGTGTAAAACCCCTCTTGAAAGTTACGAAGCATCTGTTGAAAGCATTGCGCACTAGATCAAATCCTCCTAAATCCAAACTGAAAGGCCTCACCTCGAGTTCGGTATCGTCTGTCACCTCCGTTTTAACTTTCAAATCATGTAGGACAAGGCCCAGATACCAGATTCTGGTATCCTCTATTATAGGTACAGTCTTCAACACTTCCAACTTTATTTTCGTGGGCGCTATTCTTGAAGCAACACCACTCATTGTTGGATGCTAACAAACAAAATTTGTGCCAGAAGCTTATAACCGCTAACCACTGGACGTCACAGATCGGCAGACCATTGTTGTATTCGGGATGTTAAAATGTAAGGGGTAGATCCTGTTACCGATACTATAAAGCCAAGATTTAATCAAAATCTATATATATAATAGGCTTGGGTAGCACTGAGGAAATTCATCATATGTGTGCGTGTGTTTGTTACTGAAGTTCAAGCGAGAAAGGGGAAAGGGATAACCAGGGAGGTGGCTCAATCTGACCATGAAGTGGGAGAATGTGGGGGAGGGAGGCAGGAGGATGCGGGGGAGGGGGATACAGAGGGGGGAGGGTGTGGGCCCCATTCCGACCGGTCATTAGGTATTCGGGAACCGGCTAGACCGGCATATGTTACGCCTGGGGTATAGCTAGTAATAATAATAATTCGTAGTGCTAGTTTCATTTCTTAATAATGTTAGGGACTTTGAGAATTTAAAATTAATTTGTATGACAATTGCACCTCTATGTTGCAGGAACACCAACAGGAGGCCATTTACGCTGATTTCTTTAAAAAACCTAGCTTATAGGGATAAGACTCCGTTCCTCACCCTCCCCTCCCGCTCCAACTACAGGAGGCCATTGTTTCGAAGAAAATTTTTTGAAATTTGCAATGAATTCGTAATGAAACCTGAATTTCTAAGTTGCAAAACAAGATTTAAAATTCATGCTGAATTCTTTAGAGAGGCTGGCTTACAGTGCTCAACCACAGACCCTCCCCCCCCCCCACCCACACTACAAGGGGGATTGTTTCATATAAATTAATTTTTTAATATGATATAAATTCCTATGAAAGTTGTACCTTCATTAGTAAGTTGTCAGAAAACATTTTAAATTCACACAGGTTTCTTAAAAATACTCTAGTTTTGGCACGCCCCCCCTCCCGTCCATCATACTCTTTGATATCCCACCCCCCGCCCCTCCGAATAAAAAAGAAAGCACGCACGCACACGGTCTAGGCCAAGTTAATTTGGTATGGTTAAGCTAATTACTGGAACTTTCCAAGGTTTAATTTATAAAAAACAAATTTGATTTTCTTTAAATGTGGGTATTGGCTGGGTTATTTCGTTTTTTTTTACAGCCAGAATTACAGCCAAAGGCCAAGCAGTAGTATTTTGTCATAATACCCGGAAAAAAAATCATAACGAAAACATCACAAAATCACAGGGCTGGATATTATACATCCATGCACGCGCTGTGGTTAGCACCTGTGGAAGTACGCGACTGCGTGATCTGAGCATGTGTGCGGGTGCTCTCCTGTTGACTTCAGGGTAAAAACCGAAGTATCGTTTTCCTTCCAATTCTACCCAGTTGTTATCGAGTTATTAGATACTACCACGTGTTTGTCACTCGGTCTAGTATTTTTGGCTGCTTTGTATTGCAATGTATAAAAAATGAAAGTTGAAACAAATCAGAAAAAAATTGCGGCCATTATCCATTCCCAAAATGACAAACAAACATGCAAAGATACACATAATCCAATACGAATCCAGTACTCGGCTTTGCTCTCTTCACTTGCTCAGCCAAGTCAAGTGTTGATAATTCTCGTATATGCTGTGGGCTAATTATTATTTCGCTATTTCGTACTGCAAGAGAGTTAGTACGAAAGTTGGGCTAATCTTCCAAATTATCTTCCAAACAACCCTAGTAGGAGAGTCAGATAGTCTCCACGTGCAACCCCCCCCCCCCCCCCACCCGTTTGGACTAGCTTTTATTCCCAAATGATAAAAGGACAGCCGTGGAGGATGTCTGGGCAACTGACTAACAGTAATATACACTAAATCCAGAAAACATGAAAGAAAAAAAGAACTCGTTTGATGCTTAAGGTAAGATTTAACTGATCTGAAGTCAAAACAGCAAAGGAACACAAATAAACTTTCCTGCAAAGTTTCAGATACTACAGTGTAGGAATGGGTCAGTAACCGAAACCGAAACTGATTCGGATTTTGTGTCGGTTTTTCGTACGGTGTTCGAAAAATCAAAAAAATTATTTGTTGTTTTACATTTTTTTTAAAAATAATTATCATTTTCTAATATAACTTGCAGCAAAGCTCCTAGCTATTATAACGAAAACAGTACAGGAAAATGATGCCACAGCTATACCCACGGTCTACAGCGCTGCTGAAAGTAAAAGCAGGAGTGAGTTGAAGCTAGTAATACTACTGTTACAAGAAGAAAAAAAATAGAAATATCTGACTGGGGTGGATGGTGAAAACCGATACCGAAACCGAAACCGCGGTTTTTTGGGCGTGAAAACTGAAACCGGAACCGAAGTCAACAAAATGAAACCGACCCATCCCTACTACAGTGTTACTGTACTGTTCATTCCACGTGAAACCTTACCGTGTTCAAATGTTTTTACGATTTTGACTTTTACACACATAGATCAGCTAATGATGGGTGCATTCTAATTTGGTAAACGACATCGCTGGAAAAAGTTTATCGTCTTAGTGGGTTTAGCAGAACTCTACAGGTAATTCAGAGTTCTTGCGAGTCCTTAAAAATCTGGAAATGCCCTTGAAAGTAATAATGAAATTCCATACCCGGAAAGTGCTTAAAAGTATTGAAAAATGGTATTTGTATCGTCAGTACGGTGTTGAACGGAAAGTTGACGACATGACTGAAGAACACTGCAAAACTTTAGCGAAGAAAGTCGAGTGTGTAGCCTTACCTTATTCCTCCTTTGGTTGAGCATGAAAGGTTTTGAGATGTGGACTGTGGCTTTAATTATATTTACGTGTGTAATGATTGGATACAGCAGTAAGGTTTCACGTGGACTAAATAGTACAACAACACTGCAGTATTACAGGAAAGTTTATTTGTGTTCCTTTGCTGTTTTGACTTCAAATCAGTTAAACCTTACCTTAAGCATCAAACGAATTCGATTTTGTTTGTAATTCGTGCTACTTTGGCACACCATGCAGTTTAGTTTAGCTTGTTTTATTGTTTTGTATGTTTATTAATTAATGGTTTGCACAAACCAATATGGAAACAAATCCTTTAATATTCCGTCTGGTCTTGCAGCTGACGTTTGCTGATTGGCATTGTGGCATAATAACTATGTTTAAAACAACGTAAAACAATTGATCTAGTCGTTTAGTATGTAACCCCTGAACCACTATACCAATTAGAAAAGGCTTTATTGGAATTGCACAACTACAGACCAATACCTATAAAATGAGCAAAAACCAACTTTGCACGACAAATAGTTTGATCTGTAGAGAGAGTAGAAACGTGTCGTGCCAAGAACAAGTTCAACAATCCAAAATTGAAAATCACGATTATAGCTCAACTCCAGCTCTATCTAAATTAAGAAAATTTCGGTTGATTGTTTACTAACTCCAACAAAGCTTATGTACTAAATTTGAGTGGAAAACATTAAAAGACAGCAGATAAATTCAGCAGCAAAATTTCGGCTTTAGCATGGGAGATTAAGATCAAACCTATTAATTTATACGATGTTGGGGCACACACGTTGTATGTTTTTTGAAACATTATTTATACACTTAACACCAGTTATTCAGTTATGTAGTGTATTCAACATTAATCTATTTTAACCCTCTCAATCATTTGCTTTCTGAAGCCATTCTTTACCCAATTGTTCCGATTTACTGAGGCTGGAGTGTACTTAGCATGCTCTTGTATTAGCATAGAAGTGTAAACAAGCGTGCCAACTTGTTCATTTGTTGTCTGATTTTTTGAACTTACTTTAGCCTATAATTTTACAATAACCATGTCTATAAAGCATCGATAACGGTTTCCAGCGACCTAATTTTGATTTTTGTTTGGTAGGGAACTTCGAAATTCGAAAGAAATTTTAATAAAATCGTGTAAGAATGAAAACAAAATACGATTGCAATGGCAGAATTAGGATTATTTACTTGTTTCTTTTTTACTTTACTGTGTTATTAATTTAATTCACTGTGTAAAAAGAAAGGTAACTTTCGGTTTCATAATTGTGTCATTAGATGGCGCTGTTATACGCTTATGACCAAATCCTTCATGATTCGATGCTCAATCACGTCCGGTATTGATATAGTAGACATTATCTATGAAAGCAACCGTCGAGACCTTTTACCATTTTTTTGGGACACAAGAAATTTTTCTTTTTTTGTGTGTGATTATTTTGCTTTGATTTGGGGGTGGGGAGATTCCCTCATGATCCCTCCTCCCCCGGTGGATCCGTGCTTATCTCCAGAAGTCTGTCAAGTTTGTTCCTTGAGTTATTTGTTTATCTTACCATTGAATACAAGCCTACACAAGCCTATTATAGGCAAAGTATATATGTATAAGAAAATACAAGCCATAAGCTAAGAATGACAAGTGAACAAGTGGCTTGTGTTTTCTTCTAAACTTTCTAAGCTACCTTACCCATTTCTTTCCATACCAGCAAGCTTTTGGCATTCTGAAACAATGAGAAAACGAAACATTGCATGCCTCCTGTCAATGAGCACTTACGTCTGGCCTAAAAATAGAAGTTGTTGCATAAAACTCGCAACCTACGAAAATAAAGTTAACCCCTTGGAGACCAGCTACGACAATGTTGTCGTAGTAGGAGCACACACAAACAGGACCACTACGACAACCCTATCGTAGCTGCAAGCATTGTTCTCTGTTGCTTTCTGTTGCTCTCGGTTTCGCTCATCTTGACATCCCATCAGTTTATTTCTCTAACCTTGCATATACTACAGCTAGTATATCAGTGAAGCTGCACAGTAGTGCTTCACTGCATTGCACATATCTGGTTTGCCCTCTGCAGTCTCAAATTTTATGCTGGTTGCCAAGGGGTTAAAGGTGTTGACGACTGTACAACTAGAGAGCTGACGTTGTTGACAACGAGGTTGAAATTTGCGGGTATTTGAGAAATTATTTCTTTCTTCAACACAGGTTTGGGTTTAGGAAAAGACAATTTACGTCTCTTTTTTGAAGACTCCAATTTCCATCGCACGTTGTTTTACAGCCCCACCACACTTGGGCTGTTTATACGCGAGCTGATTAGAGTAAGTCACACCGCACGATATGCAGCTCACGTTACACTTTCCTTCATGACGCCTTTCGCGTCTCCGTGTATACTTATTGTTCCTGAACGTCTTTTCGCAGTATTGACAGAAGAAAATCTCACCGTCAGACATTGGAAGCTCCCGTTTTTTTTCTTCATCAATCATCGTTGGTTGTTTTTTTTTATCCACTAAAACCGTCTCTTCGTTCGTCGGAAGAGACGAATCTAAAATCCTGGTGTGAACCATAACTTTTGCTAAATCAGGAAAATACTTCCGAAAAGCTTCGCAGGAATATGCACATCCAAATTGATTTTTTCAAGCGTGATCATTTTTCCATCGCATCGGTCGTTGTGCGCCAAAACTTCATCGTAGGAAGAAACGAGTCTTCCGCAATCGAGACAAGTAAAGTTTAAAACGCAAGGCTTCTGCAAATGACTTTCCACCTCTTCTCGCGATAAAAACTCAACTTTGCTTTTCTGGCACTGGAACCTTGAGACCACCTTGTACTTGGCAGCCATGGTTGATATGAAGATCGACGTAATTACCCGTGCCTTTTATACCCACTGCTCGTTCTCCATATGAAATGGTCCACGTGCAAGAAAGTCAAACCCCTCATCCGTAAAAAAAAATACGCGTAACTTGTGAAAAATGCTCAACAACGCTTTAAAAAAACAACCCGAAAAAAATATTCAAATAGCACGGGTTTTCCTGATGATAACTCAATGAGAAAGTTTACACGCCAGACTCGACAATCAACAACACTTTTTAAATACAAAAAAATTAGGAGAGGGCATGCAGGGGGACCGAGGGTTGCTCAAAAGGGCTTGCTTTCCACCAAATTTTATACTACTATCTACTCATTTACAAAACAATGTCATAGATAGCTAAGCAGTTTGCATTGTAAAAATGGCAAGAAAGGTCTTGTTGATTCTTTTCCCTTTCCTCCTTTTACCTTTTCTCTTCTTCCTTTTCCCATTCTTTCTCTTTAACTGGTTCGTGGACGCAGTGACCCTTTGTTTTTCTTTTATCTGCTTCTGCTGCTACTTTACCGTTTGTACTCATAAAGAGTAAAATGAAGGGTTTTTAATAGCAAACAAACACCCTCCTTTTTTCAATTTTTTATGTTATCTAAGAACTTTATGCATATTTTTAAGACCTGTAAAACTTTCTCTTGTCTTGATTGTAACAGTAGTGTAAGGGCGTACATACCTTCATCCGAAGTGACATCACAGGGTCACACGACCAACCGGATAAACCAAGGTGGCAGTGCCCATAGGTTGAGCCATGTTGGCCAAGTCCCACAATATTGTCGGTTTCGATTCCCTTCAGGCCTTTTCGTATCTAGATACGTAAAAAACTTTGCAAATGATCAAACACCTGACAAAGCTAACTGAAAAAAGAAGGGTGTCATTCGGTTAATTACGTCATATTCATCATGAAAACTCTCGTTCATTTTCACCTAAAACGTACGCTAATACGAGCTGTTACATCTTTGGAACACCATGCCGCACCTTTCTTCTATCCTTTCTACCTTTTGAAGAAGGAAGTTAGTAGAATGCTCCCTTGCCTGAATGTTTAATTGAATAAATGTAGCTTGAACCTCAGCCAAGTACTGCGGATGAAATTTATCGCTTAGTGGGAACCACTTAATTCGGCAATATGCTAGTAAATTGAATGAGATATTCTGAAAACTTACTTATCGTGTTTTTAAATCGACGCTATGTACAGAGTCAGCCAGCATATTTATAGATAGATTTTTCATGGTTGGCTAAACTATTTACGAAGTCAAAATTGTACTATTGAAAGGGGTGACCTTAGGGCGTAATGAAAATATCGAAGTGTGCTGAAACCATCATCTAACACATGACGTTTCGTGTCGCAACAGGCAACACCTACCTTTTTTTGTAATACAGTAAAACAACTCGTGTTTGAAACTTCTAATGGACATCTATTTGTGAGAAAAGGTGTTTTGTTCCCACAAAAAAGGTTAAATAGTTTTTGTACGTCACAACATCTTTCAAGACATTCCTTTGAATTTTCTATACCTTCCTTTTTAACATCTCACAAACACTCGAAAGAATAAATATTTGACCTCAGACCTACAAATTCTGAAATAGGTTTCTCACCCGTCTCGTCTGTATAGGTACCCAATAATTTCTTGTTACGTTCACTATACAAAATATGGTCCTTAGGAGAGTTCCTGGTGTGAAACAAATACAAACAGGTTTCATGTCTGCGTAAATGCCGGTGTTTCGACCGCGTCCATAAGGCTGTCTGTAGTGGGCAGTAGAAGGTGACACCTGTCCTCATATCATTCTTTCCTAAAATTAAAGTGAAAATGAAACATTACATGTGTTGTTTGTGGTTGTTCCAAAATACAGAGCCCAATATGTACGGGTTTAATCTAGGGTCTTCTTGAGTTTATGCATCATACACAGAACCAAGTCGGGTCTCAGTATGTCGAAATGATCGAAAGAGGGTAAATTAAGTAACATGGATAATTTGACATAACATGATAAGCAACATGTTTGTTGATTGTAACAAACATGATAAGATTGATAATGCTACACAGATTGCTGCGACTGACGATATGAAAATTAAGGATATTGACAGTATAAACTGGAATTACTTAAATCTTTCAAAACTTCTGTTGAAATGTAAGATGAAAATGAAATTTATAAATTCACTACCAAAACTAAACAAGTTAATACTAATTTAAAATTTATAAAGTGCAAAAAAAAAATGGATTACCTCAAGAAGTTTAACATTGATTCGTGAAAAAAAATAGGCTTAGGGCTAAAATTACGAAAAGAAAAGAAGTAGATGATAAATTACTGGAAGATTATAAGCGCCGTAAAACTGAAACTTCAAAACAAGTAAAACACGACAGATAGATAAAAATAAGTATAAATTAAATATGTGGCATCAAATTAACGAGATTACTGGTAAACATCAACTTAACATTGATGAGCAACTTATGAAGACCTTCGATGAAAAAGAGTTAATGAAAACTGCTAATAAATTTAATGAAAGTTTTGGTAACCTGGCAGCAAAACTAAAAGATAAATATAACAGGGTGCCTAACCAGACCAAACATAATGTTATTTGTCTCTCAAACTCTATTTCTAACCTATTTGCTGAAGATTTAGATGTTAATTTAATGGTTAAAAACTTTTAAAAAAAATTCAAAAATGGAACTGGTACTGATGGATTTAAAATGGAAGATATTCTGAAGCTCAATGATGTTACAAAATTTGTCTTCCCTGTAATTAATATTGTAAGTGAAATTTGGCCAACAAAATTAAAAACTCAAATAACTAGACCTATTTATAAAAGAGGAGATAAGTCTAATCTTGACAATTATTGTCTTATTGCCATTCAGCAACAAAATAAAATAATTGAAAAATATTTTGCTAATGCTGTTCACAGATTTTTAGTTAGTTTCAATATCCTATGTGCAAATCAGTTTGGTTTTCAACAAAAGAAAAGGAACTACTGATGCATTAAATAAGTTAAATGAAAATATCTTAAAAGCATTAAATGAAAGGAAATTTGTGGGCACAGTGTTCGTATGACTTAAAAAAGTTTTGACATCATTGACAGAAATATTTTAATTAATAAAATGGAAAGTAATGGAATCCGAGGAAAAATTTTAAATATTTTGAAGAACTACTTAAATGACAGGTATGAGGCGCCATTTGGGACATTAATAAGTTACCATACTAATATATAAAAGCAGGTTGACAAACGAAATAAAAAGAACTTTCTCATGAAAAAACAAAACTTTTTCATGAATAAACAAAACTTTTTCATAAAACGTTAAAACTTTTACACGAAAAAACAAAACTTTCTTATGAACAAATAAAACTAATCTATTATTAAATAAAAAAAATTTCATGAATAAATAAAACCTTCTCATTAATAAATAAAACTTTTTCAAGAATAAACAAACTCTTGACACGCTTGAACAACACATTTTTTCATGTGACAACAAAATTATTCCTTGCAAGATCGGTACTGTGT
>JAHWFP010043581.1:23490-33537 GCA_023313725.1 Lithobius niger | reverse complement strand
CTAGCCAATGTTTGCTGGGGCCTATGGCCAAATAAGTCTTTATCAGGTAAATCTGTCATGGTTTGAATTATCTATGTATTGTAATTTCCTTTCCGGTTCCTGCCTCTAGAACCTTCCAGAAGTTTCGATTACCCGAAATACCCTTGTTATTTCGCGGTTGTCAGGGGCAACCAAAACGTATTTAAGCAAGGGAGCCAGCATGCAAACTCAGAAAGCCTTCTGGTCAGCCATCCGGCTGGTCCTCCTCGACCCTGCTAGGTCCTTGGTTAGGGGGATTTTTGGGCTGCCAGATAAGCCTTTAGTAGGCCTGATTTCTGCCTCCTTTAGTAAGGGTTTTTACGCCAGTTAAGCCTTCCCAAACCTAACTTAAACCTAACTAAACCTAATTCAACCCTGAAGTCTAAAGTCAGTCTGATATTCTCTCTCCGAATTATCTAGCTTTTTCGTCAGTTGCTATTGTTAACCTTGTTAAACATGCGGCTGCAGCGAACCTAGTCGCAACTGGTCTTCTGTACACTTCCGCTTCATACTTCCGAGTTTGATTTTTTTAAATTCATTTTAACTAACTTTTGGACGCCGAATCTAATGATGAAAACCGTTTGTCTCTATCTGGTACCGTTCCAGAGTTGATAAAGGCGATAGACAAAGTCGTTGCTGTAGTCTTCACAGCCGTTTCGGCTGTACATAAGACTAAAAATCAGCAGGATTAACCAGAGCCAGAGTCACTAGAGCTCGAAAACCAGACTTCCGTCTAACAGGTTTTTACTTGCAACTCAAAAAAGAAGAGCAGCATGGTGGGTATTGTTGCAGCCTCGACTCCCAAAAGTAAAAATTATTCCCATACCAGAAAATTATAGAGGATGAGTGGAGGGGGGGGGGGGTTGCTACAGGTTATTTTACGTTTGTAACGGTGGCTTCGTTTGGCTAAATGCCAACCCTGCTTTCAAATTCGAATTCAGCTGCTAAATCAGGAGAGCTTTAGTTTAGCCATAATTAGCAGGCACCAGTTATTAGTAGCGTGCTTTTTGATAATTCGCAGATTAGTGACGCTAATTATTAGTAGTACAAAGTTTGCCAATTATTAAAACCGTACAACAAGGTCGATGGAATTTTACGTATACTTCAGATAGGCTGGTATAGCTCCGTAGAGCGGAATTTCTTGCTGAAAATTATTCACGTGACCTCAATGAGCGCAACCCACAGTACACTGCGCAAGCCTTTGCTTTTTTTGCCCCATCCTCCTCGTTGGTAAGAAGCTTAAGTACGCGTTTATAAAGTTGATTTTGACGCCTACGCGTGACGCTCGACGCTTGAACGCAGAGAGCTTTTTCGATACTCGACGCATGAGCGCAACCGTTCATAAATATGGAGCAGGCGAAGCAACAACCGTTTTGGTGTTTTCTAGCGTCAAGCGAATATCAAGTGGTGTCAGGGTGGGTTTACGCATCGACAATTTTCTCGCTCACTATAGCCTTTGCTTGGTCAATACTAAGGGCACGTTTACGCAACAACTCGCTTTTGCATTCTCACAGCTAGAAGCGAGAAATCACCTCAAATTCCAACATGGCGGCGGTTTTATGTCTGCCGCCTCGCAACGAAAATAGCAAATAACGCGAGTTCAGAAGCGTTTGAAAAATTATTTCGTCATGAGGAATTCTTTATATATTGTCACGGATTATGAGACTGCAAGTATATATTCAAACTATGTCGGATTTAACTAATCCATGTGGCGTTGTTACTATGGCAACGACACCTTTGCTATCGCGATTGAATTCTAGCTGCGAGAATGTATAGGTGAGTTGCTGTGTAAATGCGCCCTAAATCTGCTGGCTGCTTCTCGCCTTTTCCAGAGCATGCGGCTTTCGAGTTGTCTATACGTGGTAACCATGGCAACAACGCGAACGGAAATCTTCTCATCGTGCCTCGCCACACGACATGCGATACGTGCAACATGACAGCGTCGATTTATAACAACAAGAAAACTATTTTTATTTCAGTACAAGACAATGGATCGATTTCTGAGTGCTTTCTGAATGATTGAATTCGATGGTTTGTTTTCGATTCGATAATCCCGAAATGCACGCCATGTTGGATCTTGAATTCATGCTGCGAGCAGCTGTTTGTTCTACCGCTGTCTGATCGCTGGGCCAGAAGCTGTTTTTTGAGCGAGAATAGCAAATTTGGGACATAGCGAGAAATGACAACAATGTTTATAGCAATATTTAAAATTACTGTTGCACTCTGTTCTTTATCTTTGTTGTTATTTATAATGCATTTAATTTGTTATGTATTTTCACACGCATTTAGTAGAAACTGGAAACTAATCGTAAATAAATAACTGTTGACTAGCAAATAGCGTTCGGCAAGCGAGAAGGTCACGTTTCATAAACGCGCCCGCAGATCGGTGAGCGTCGAGTAATACTCGCACGCTTAGCTGGGATAGGAAAAATGGCGTCATCAACGGATTCCATCGACGCCACAATAAAATAAAAGAGATAGTGGCGCTAAGAGATTAAATGCTAAACAAAAACGGCGAAATATATTAATTACAGTGAGTTAAACGGGACGGAAAGCCAATGGGCTCGAAATTGGTTAACTAAATACGGATGTGATGCAAACCTATTTACGTTGGGTTTTGGACTTATATTTCAGACTGCCCAAGTGGGGAATCAAAGGCCGGGTCAGTTTGGCTCAGCGGTAGGACCTTGGCCTTTTATTTCAGAGGTCGTGGGTTCGATTCCCCGCTCAGGCAGTCAGACATATAAGTCCAAAAGGCAACGTAAATAGGTTTGCATCTTTATTTAGTTAACTAATTACAGTGGCATTCACCATGGCGTCGAGTCTTGGCATGGCGTCGAGTCTTGCCGCTGTAGAAGTGTGAAGTTGTGAAACAGCATAGTTGAAGCGAAGTAGCGGCCAGCATTATCAAGTTCATGCGTGCACAATTTATAATCGACGCAGCGTAGAGCGGGGCGGGGATTTCTCCAGCGTGGTGACGTCACAGAAGGATCGGCTGAATGTCTGTCCCTCGAGCTGGTGCAGAACAAGCGTCGCGCGCCAAGCGAAGCGTTGCTGCTCACTGCTTTTAATTTATAAACCTGCATTTGCAAACTCAAGAAAGCCTGCTTGAGTATTTCGAGTATGCTACTTTGACGAGCCGAACATGTTCAATTAGCTAACAATTCTTGGTTCGATTCCATTGTGTAGTAACCAGGGCACTGTTTATAAAAGAGTATTCATATTTCTTCCCACACTTGGAGGCCGTCATCTTTCTAGTAAGATTTTTACAATGTAAAAAAAAAAAATTACCTGTCCATTGTTTTTACTTAAAAATGTAATGTCTTGTTATTATAATTAAATTTTCCCGGCCACTCCGGTGGGTTACTTGTTCAGCGCGATGCCGTGCTGTCTTGGAGAGACTTGTTACATTTCGCCCTCTGGCGCCGTTGATAAAAAGCAGGTACTATTTAACCTAACGTTTTTCGAGAAAAAGAAATGTAAACGTGAAAGACGCTCATTACTTAAAAAGTTCTCGAAGCCGTAATTCAATGAAGCAAAAACTGTTATGCAGTAAATTGAGGATTATAAATAGTTTATTTTAAAAGTTACGGAGCCCAAACCAGAGAACACTTCATTTGATTTCAATAAAAAACGATTGGCATTACAATTTGCGTTTGCAAAACACAAGTGCCAAAATTGACACGTTGTGTCACTGGATGCCCAATTGAGAATTGTAATTCCAAACATTTATTTAATATTTTCTTTGTATTCGTCTTTAAATTATCAAGTGTTGTTTGCAGAGTTGTTGTGTTGTTTTTTTGTTGCAGAGTAAAAAAAAAATTGCGATCACGCATCAGCGCGCTCGCCAAACACTTTCTGGAGCCGATGACCATATCAGCCCTTTGGTCCATTCACCTAATCGCCTCGAAACGAAACTTAGGGCCATTCAGGGGGATGTCACAACTGAAAACTTGGATTTAAAGAAAGACTTTTCTCAAATGTGCAAAATTTGCACGTTTAACGTGGCTAAACCTGGTATTAAAGCATAGATATTGAACTCCACAACAAAATATAAGCTACTGAAGTTTAGTTGTTTGGTAAAAGATGAAAAGCCATGGCTCGCATTTGAAAAATATTGAATAAAACGAAAAAAAACAACACAGCGCGTTCGCGTCAAACTTTTTGTATACTGCTCCTCAGAACCATCTAATTAATTTAAAACGTCCTTACTACACCGAATACTACATCTGTAAAAATAATTTTAGCTATATACGGTATAGTTTTTGTATTTCCTAAATTTTCTTTCTAAGTTTTCCAACGTGATTTCGAACAGGGCTATCTCGGAACTCCTTTAACTTTTTCAAACTTGCGACAAAAAGACAATATCGATTTTTTTTTTTTATGCTGTAATGCTGTTAATTCGCTTCCAAATTTTTATCTAAATTTTCCGTTCTGCGCTCTCGGCCAAGTTTCAAAACATTTACTTTTTATTTATCTTTTATCTTTTGGTTCTGCCAACACGTGCAGATTTGTCTAACAAGGAGTTAAACTCGTTGGCAAAAGCCTCTGGGTATTTTTGAGACTTTCCCAAATCTGTTGCGCCCAAATGGCCCCCAACCATTTCCTGCAATTCCGGACCATCTTTGAATAATGCAACGTGGTTGCCAAGGTAACGGACGCCCAAAGTCCCTTCCTCCGTTCCTTCTTGGTGTTCCCCCTCACCCCCTCTTTCCCCCATCATTCCACCACACCCAAAATTTAGCTCAACCGGCTTGGAAAATGGCCGGAGTAGTGCAAGGATTGAACATGCCAACGAAAATGGGCGTGCTAACCCCCGTGTGAGATGCTTGCGCGCGTCTGGTCGGTGGACGGAAGCCGGTGTTGGTGGACGGTTTCCTGTGCGTCTGAGAACATTGATCGTCGCCCGCAGCTTGCGAATACGACTTTTCCCGAGCAACGAAGTCTTGGAAAACCTTGAGTTTCAACTGCGCAGCTAGTCACTGTAGAGGTTTGCTGGCGGCATGTGGTCGTGAAACCTGGACCGTGTTCAAAAGTTGGGTCCGTCTGCAAAGATGGTGAGGTGACTTACTGTGTGTGTGTGCAGAATCTAACAACGCGGCCCATTTTAAAGTAGAGAAAATGTGTGAGGAATAAAGACGAAGTCGAACGCACAGAATATGGGATTCAACATTCCTTGAGTTGCTAAATGAGACTGATGATAAAGAAAAACAAATCTTCACGGTCACTCGTCATTTCGAGCATTTTAATCTTAACTCGCTGATGAGCAGTGTTTCCACAAGAGCGAAAAATTCCAAATTTTGGGGCAATTAACCGGTTAAGAGGAAAATTTGAAGGAAATTGCCTCGACACCAAAATGTCTGCCAGATTCGCAGTATTCGATTTGTTGTGTACCTTGTGCTTTGTTTTCATCATTACCATTTCCAGTCGTCACAGTTGGGATTTTTTTGCAAATAGAGGAAAATATCAGCCACAGAAGAGGGGAAAAAATTTGTGCTCCGTGCTTGTGCTTTCTACGTAATTTTTTATTTAATTTAAAAGATTACAAAGGCCTATCTAATTCGATGTTTGCCTTCCGATGAATTTGAGTCTACGGAAAATTAATGAATAATCGTTGTACTTTGTGTTTAGAAAAGTACGAAAAAGTCAGTGAACGTAAAAAGCAACTGTAAATGCCCGTAATTACCCTTTAATCTTTCCTTCATTATTATGGTCAAATGGGGCTTTTCACCCAAATGTCTCGTTTCGCAGGAGCACCAGTTTTTAACCTGGCAACTGATGTTCCAGCATTCACGATTGGCTTACCACCCGTTGTGGCCCCTTTCCTCAAAGTTCTAACTCGTTTTTCGTCTAAAAACAAAACAAAAATCATTGTGATAAAAAACAAAATCAGGACGAAACGTCTACGTGCAATTCATTCGTGACAGGTTGTTTTCCGAAATTCGAACGCTCCAAACCCAGTACAGTTGAAACATTAGAATTAGAAATATCAGGATGGCGATTGCGTATGCGCCCAAATCATGTTCACTCTTGTGCATTCAAATGACAACATTGCGTATGTACTCAGTCCTATCAAGGCCGCTTATCGTAAAATAAATAAATTTTAAATGTAAAATATCTGCGTTTAGGTGCAAAAATGTATTCGATCCCCCCTCCCCATGTCTGGCTGCCTATGGTCACATAATCCAGAGATGGAAGTGGTTCACTTTTTCCGACCCATGACCCACCTGAGGCACTCGAGACCTGACTCATGACCCACTTCATGACCCACTTGACCCACCCAATAAAGAACAAAATGTCACTCACCGTCCGTGACCCATTCCACCCTATGAAAAAATATCACAGTATGCAAATGCAGGCAATATTATTTCAAACAGCCAATTTTTTAAAGAAGCGTTTTCTAAATAAACACAACACTGTTACACTAACTTGCTACAAAAAATATGCTCTACAGTTCATTAATTTAAACATAAAATAATAATTTTAAAAAAAAACCTAAATCGTGTGCTTAACAGTGTTTAACCTTTTTTTTTTTTAGGCCTTTCTAAACCTTTTTCCCCAGATTGTCTTTATGACAACCTTTTCTAGGACCTTTGGGAAACCTTCTGATTAAAGCTTTTGTTTTATTAAGAATAACATAAATTCAAAAGAAACATTTCTGCCCCCGCCCACCGTGCCTTTATTTTGGTTTTTTAGCCTTCTGGGGAAACTATTTTGAATTAGTTAAGAAAATGTGTTAAAGAGTACTAGTTAGACTACTGATTCGGGTCAGTGCGTGAACGGTCTTGACCCACTTGACCCACGATTAAAACTGTGACCCACAGACCCACCGACCCATGGGTCACTTCCATCTTTTACAGAATCGTGTCCCTTTTTTTACTGTTTGGAGCTCCACTTCATATTCCTAAAAAAAAAATGCCCTGCCTCCCTCCGCTGACGTCATCCTTTTTGGTTTAGTTTCCTTCTGAGGTGGTAGTGAAAGCCACTACGTAACGAACGCTGGATTAGATAGATCCTGTTTTGCCTTTTAGGAATGACAAGCATTTCTGCTGCACGTGACTCTATTTTGTACGTGAGAGCATGACTCTTTCACGCGCCCGCGCTTAAACCTCACTCTTTGGGCTTTAGCCTTTAGCCCTCACTAAAATCCGAACTTAAAAACCCATTTGCATGCCGCTTGATTCTCAGCTTGCAGCAGGCCTATCATTGTTTTACGGTCTACGTGATTTTGAATGCGTTGTAAATCACCGGAAGGAAGCAATTTAATAGAGGTTTCGTAAAACTGAAACCTCTTCCTCTTGTAACCTTCCCTCCTCCCTAGTTTCCTTTAAGTACCCCCCCCCCCGTCCCTGCTTCCATGCCACTTTTCTTTTCGGCTTCATTATTTCTAGGTTAAGTCGGTTGCACGGCTTGGTTTGAATGGTAGTTCGACCCCATCGACTGTTACTTCTGACGTTAAATGGACTAAACTTGACCATTGGATTGTTTGTAGCAATGGTCAGGTTTTTTTATTTAACCTTTGATCTAATACTCGGTCGGGTTAGCTTGGTAACTAATTTAGCAACTTGGTGGCAACCATTATTGGTTTGATATCACTACTTTGATTGGCTAAAACTTGGCGGGTTCAGTCACCCGGGGGGGGGGGTTGTTAATCTGAAAGCATCTGACAAGGAAAACCATAGGAAAAAAACCGTAGGTTGTTTTACTTGAGTCCTAACGAGACACATTCACATTAAAAATACGCTATTTCAAAGTTATTTCAAGTTACAAACGCTATTTTTGTGCCTAATTTCGACATACTGTTTAGGTTGGTTGGCACATTTGTCTCCTTAGGCGATTCCGAAAGTGAATATTGGTTTTGAGTTCATTTACATAGCTTCCTTAAGTTAGGATCGGTCATTTCGAAATTCGAAATGGCCAATCTTAACTGAAAAAAAGCCATGTAGTTGAACTCAAAACCAATATTCACTTGGTTATCGCCTAATGTAGACAAACGTGCCACCATCTTAAAGTATTTGTCGAAAATTCGTCACAAACGAACAGTACACTTTGTAATTTGAAATAACTTTAAAATTACACATTTTAAGGAAAACGGATTAAAATGGGATGGAAGGGTTGCGATGAATAAATAACAAAAAATAAAAATAAAAACTTATGTGTCTAGTCACGATTCTTTTTATACCCGTCGAAAAAAGGCTAAAGCAATGCTGGACAAAAGGTTGAAGTTTCCCGTGGTGCTTTGCAGTTGGCGGACAACTGACAAATTTTATCCGTGTATTTAGAACTTTTGTATAATTTTGCTGTCGTATTTCACAATTTTTCGCACCATTTTTTTTCTGGAACTTAATAGCTTAGTTTTTCGATAGTTTCCCCCAAAAATGTTGCAAGGTCATCTTAATAGTTTTTTTTTTTTTGGAGCTGTCAAAATTGACTACTCTTAAGTCAACACAAAACTGTTTTCAAGTTATTTAGCAACATTACAAATTTGTCCCCAAAACGTAATAGACACGAAACTTGAGCAAGATAAGAAACCCAATAACTTGACCAGGGTAGAGTAAATAGGTAATGCAACTCTTACTCAGTCAATAGTAAAGATTTAGGTGAAACCAGCACCTACTTTCAACGATTGCCGCCAGAGGGTGCCGTCGGCAATGAACCGAATGACACGGCGTCACTGCCCAAGTTGACGTTCCTGAGCGTCGCCATGGAGATGGAAACTATAGTTAACCTCACTAAAACAAAATGATCACGAGAAGAATACTTAATTCATACCTTCCAAAAAATAGTAGGTTACATTAAGAGACTAAGTTAATTTTAAGCTTGATCGGAACTGTGTGATCACGTTTTCTTTTCTTTAATCCAGCATTTAGTTTTCTGACGGGTTGCAACTACCAGTGGAACTAAGTATACCGAGGGTTTTGTGTTACGAGAAGCCAGTCGGGTTTAATCGCCATCCGTGGTTCAAATTTCTTGTAACGAATAAGACACGGTTTGAATCGAACATAGAATAAGACCTTCAACTGCATATATGCCCACGTACGAGTACTTAGCCGAAGATATTGTTGCTGTTACCGTGGTTGAATTACCCCATCGATGCCGCCATTTTTTATTTCAAGTTTCCGGGCCGCTGCCTTGCGTTTCCTTGGTCGGTGTCGATACTGTGCTCTGTGCTGTCTTAGAGAGAGAGAGAGACTGACACATTTCGCCCTCTGGTGCCGACGACAAAAGAAGGTAGTATTTTACCCAACGTTTTACGAGAAGCGACACAACCTACTTATCTACTCTGAACTGGACTAGACAGGACAGAAAGCCGAATAGGCATTCGTTTTTGTCTTACTGAATTGGACTCTTAAATCCCATAAAGCAGCCAGAGTAGCGTAAAGGAGGAACGAAAGAAGGGGTGTAACTTCCGTTTCGTTCCGTTTCGCGACCCCATGTGGCCAATTGTGGAACGACTGGTCGTAACTCTTTTCAGGTATAAAAGCGGTGCATTTTCAGGCATAAAATATGTGTATTAAAAGTAGGCTGTATAGGTTTTAACGAAATAAATAGGAGTGAAATATATCACTAATTCTTCTATTAGACCAGGCACGAGGAAGCTCCACGTCAATATACGACTTTGAAGCCGGGAAGGAGTAGGTTCTTCAAGCCAAGACCCACTGGAATACAAAAAGCTTCTTCCGTGTGCCATGGTTCGACGCCAATTCTCGCAAAGGCTTGAAAATTAACGCCTCTTAACCTTGCTTAAGCAAAATAAGAATCTTGTGATATGGAATCCACTGGCCTGCAGCCGGGAAGCGAAATTCACAGCTTCTCTCCCAGACGGCCTTGTGCAAACGGTGGAATAGGAAGCGAGAGTAGGCACTCCCACATCCTCTGGAACTCTTATCATTTATAAGCTCCTGATGTTGCTGCTTGAATGTTTGCTGTGCATTGAAAATGCAAAGACAAAGACCGGGAAATTCAATCCACCGTCGTGGGGCATGCACGGGTCCACCTAGTAAAATAAAAACTTTGGTGGTGCCCTCA
>JAHWFP010043581.1:0-17331 GCA_023313725.1 Lithobius niger | reverse complement strand
AACAATTGAATAGAAAGTGGTACTATTTATATAAATACTGCCAATTCCTGCGTTTCTCTTTTTGCGTAAGCTATCAATGATGCTATACGTACCGGTCAAGCCGAACAGATCATGTCTTATTGGGAGAAATCAGCAAACGCTTAAAATAAAAAAAATAAAAACAGTTGTCGATCGTGAAAATCTCTTTTTGATCGCCCGTCGTGGATACTGAAATGTACAAATGGTTCAGATGCTGCAGCTGTGCTTGCTTTAGCCACTTCCAAATAATCATTCCACACTAAAAGTGCCACATTTGTTGAAGTGTGCGAATATTTCAGCTTTAGTGGTGCGGATTATTGGTTCTGAAGATTGTTTCGGTGAAGAGTTTGACAAAATCGGAATCGGTGATCGGTTCGATAAGATCGTTCATTTTTTTGACTGACCGTCTTGGTTTCGGTTTGGCAGGATGATAAAAAGCTGACTTAGTAGGGCAGCTTGGGGCCCAAAACTGAAGGAATTGTTTACTTTGTGCGAAAAGCAGAATTTGGTATGGATGCACTTGAAGGGTAACTGCAAAAAAATAGTTGTAATTGCAAGTTCAAAACCCCCCTAAGGGAGCTAGGAAAAGGGGGACTTACCACTCCCACTTCCCCCTCCCCCCCCCAAAAAAAATAAGTCACCCCACCACCCCCTCAGGATGGTTTTGAACTTGCTATCATAACTATTTTTTCCAGATATCCTTCATGTACATCCATACCAATTCGGCCACTTATGGTACGGACAATTCAAGTGCTAAGCCAGCCTATTAATCGGTATACCCTTATTATCAAGTTAGCCCTAAAGTGTTCGTGGCCTATCTTGAGTTCGCCCCAGAACGACACAGATAATCAATTGTATGTTTTTGGTAGCAGAGTGCCTTGTTGATATCCAAGATGGTTACAAAAACAATGGCGGCCGTCGACTAAAGCCGCCCTTTCCAGGAAGATGGAGCCGCTCATAAATACCTAAAGGACTCAAGACAGGCCACGGACACTATAGTTTGGTGAAAGGCCGAACTTACATTGTAACATTGCCAACAGCTGGTTACAGTGTTACTCACGCTTTGTCAAACTTCATCTTTAGAACCGTACATACTTAACTCAACAAGTATGGGTTTGCATCCGTACTTATTTACTATAAAATGTAGGTTAGGTTAGGTGATTGTTCCTTACACCTCGAGAAATTGTATTATTATTAGTTTGAAAACTCAAGAATGATTTTATTGTCGAAAATTATTCTTGAGTTTTTCAACTTAAATAGGTTACATGCATTCTAAAATTTTAAGCAATGGACGTCTCATACTCAACATTGCGAGTCGAGTTCGAGTTTGACTTCATGTGTAAGGCCGCGTTTAAGCAACGACTTGCTTTTGTCTTCTCGCAGCTAGAACTCAATCGCGATGGCAAAGGTGATATTGCCATGGTAACAATGCTAAATGGATTAGCTAAATCCGACATCGTTTGAGTAAATACTTGCAGTCTTATAATCCGTGCCAATAATATAAAGAATTCCTCATGACGAAACAATTTTCCCAAACGCTTTCGAACTCACGTTATTTACTGTTTTCGTTGCGAGGCGGCAGACATAAAACCGCCGCCATGTTGGAATTTAAGGTGATTTCTAGCTTCTAGCTGCGAGAATGCAAAAGCGAGTGGTTGCGTAAACGTGCCCTAAACCCAACTCGATCTGAAAGCTTCAAACTCGAATTTTTTGAGTTTTGTCGTGTTTTTAAGAAATCGCTATTTTCTTTAAAATTTTGCAGATAAATGCTTTGAACATTTTGGAGTATGTCGAATAGTTAAAAGGTATACAGTAATCGGTTTGTCATAGCTAGCATCTATCGGTCTACATTGGCAATCAAAATTAAATCAAAAGCTTTGTTCAACAAACAGTGTAATAGTTTCGAAAGATGTAAAGTCGAGTCACTTGTAGTGTTTTTAATGCAGGAAAAAACTTATTTAATCGATTTAGCGTATGGTAATTAAAAGAACCTACAACATCATCTTCGAAACTCGAACTCGACTCGAAACAGGATAATCTACCTCCAAACTCGATTGAAGTTGGGCTCTCACACTCCTAAGTCTATAGGGCAGTGACATTTGCCGCCATATTGGCACCAGATTGGCACCAGTATGGGTTTTGGAGGGCATAACTACAAGGTGCACTACATAAAAATGGAGGAAAAAACAACGGAAGAGCGGATTTCTTAGGCTTAAAATAACGTTGTTTTCTCCAACAACAAAATTCGCGCGCGCTTTAGGTCTAAGAAATCACTCTTCACAGCATCGGCTTCAGTATGACGCCCTTCTGTTTCTCTCTGCAGTGCCCCTTGCAGCTAACCCATTAAAGCTCCAGGACAGAGTTATATACAATAATACTACGTCGTGTCACTGGTCTATAGGGCAGTGACACGACGTAGTATTATTATGTATAACTCTATGGCGGAGCCAGTAACTGGGTTAGCTGCAAGGAGCACTGGAGGGAGAAAGGAAGATAGTCTTACTGAAGCCAATGCTATTAGACTGGATTTCTTAAGCCTATAACGAGCGATTTTTGTTGTTGGAGAAAACAACGTTCTTTTAAGCCTAAGAAATCCTCTCTCAAAGCAATGTCTTGACTAGAAGTACCGTTTTTTCCGTTACATTTTAGTCTAGTGCACCTTGTAGCTATTACCTCCAAATGGTGTCTCGTAGCCAATATGACGTCACTTGACGCTGTTCTATATTGCTCAAACTACAAAACTCAATTTGAAAGATGCTTTCTCTTGCGCATGAGCTAAGGGCTGCAAACAAAAAAAAAACCGAATGTTTTGCCAGCGAAAACAAAACTTTGTCTGTACCTAGAAAAACAAGATGCAATACATACAAAATATTAATGAAAAGGGAGAGAAAAACAACATACTATATCGTTTTTCAAAGTAAAACTCCAGGTAAGTAATAGCAACATGATTTATTCACATCTGCATTATTGAAAATGTACGATGTACGCGCTGCTGTAACTTGATTTTTTAACCTTTAAATACGCGAAAAACTGCTTATTTGAAAGTCAAAGTTCGATCAGGCAAACTAATCAGAAATCATCTAAACTATATGAAGCTTCAATCAATGCCAATAGAGTTGATCATCGATGCGGACGATTTGACTAGTCTGCGTCATTAAAACCGCACGGTGTCCGTACGTGCGTGCGCGTGTGTACGTCTATTCGTCTGAAACTAAGGTCCCTACAAAGCTGAGTACTGCCAAATAAAAAAATAATTGAATTTTGCTTCTGTAACAGGTCTGTTTTCGTCATTGTAATTTGATTGGGTTTTTTTCCTCTGAAATACGCGACAAACTGCTTTGAAAACTGTTCATGCTGTTGTAATTTCAAGGGTTCACTGCAGACTTGTTAAATTCAAAACTTCTTTACGTCATCCGTAAACATTACGCATTTACAAGAATTTCCATTTTAATAATCCGCACATGAATCAAGAAATTGTCCAACAAGACAATTCGTGCAAAGAGTGCTATCCTTGTTGCGTGCTTGTTGGGAATGATTGATTATACTTTCGGCGCCAAACCATCTTCATTTAAGAGCTCGTTCCCGCCAAAATAAGGAAACACTTTCGACCAACAGGAACGCACGTGTCACGCACGTTGAGAAAAGTTGCCAAAGACCAGTGTTCCACGCTAAGCAATTGTATCTTTCGAGAGATCGAATAGGACGCCGTAATTAGCCCTAATTACAGTTATCAGGTAATTACGAAACAATCCACAAGCAAGAGACGGCAACTTTACAACGTTCAAAGATCGATCAAACATTTACACTTACATTTACATATTTACAGTTCAAGGAAATTAAATCCGAAAGTAGCCTCGAACAAACGAAAGAAAAAAATCACACTTAAAACGACGACGTATCTGGATCATACTCAGCAAAACGTTTCAACTGGTTGGATGCACGGCAAAAGTGGATCTATAGGTATTCAAAGGTTGTTAAACAATCGCGTTTTTGAAGAACGGAAGTACGCTGGCTGAGAGAGTAAAGCGAGCTTTTTACTGTTGGTGAACTGCAGATATGCTTAAGGAATTTGATGAACGAATTGTGAGCAACAACTTCAAATACCATTGATTTTGTGATGGTCTTGGGATCGAACAAAATACGTATGAAGCATGAATCGACGCCAATAGAGTTAGAAAAGCGAACCACAAAGCTAATTTTACAATAAAATCCAAAATGCTGTAAAACTTCAAAATTTACCAGAAATCGAACTTAACTTTCACGTGGGAGAGTCATGTTGTTACTCTCGCTTTGTATTCAACTACTTGCACAAGGCCGTCTGGGAGTGAAGAAGCACGTTTCAGCTCCTGCCTCAAAGCCAGTTGATTCAACATCGCCAAAAACCTATTTTACCAAAGCAATAGTAAAAGCTTTAATTTCGTCGTACGTGAATTGGCGCTGAGTCGGGAGGCAAGACATGCAACTTCTACTCCGGTCAACCTTGATCATTCATTTAAGTTATTTTGATGCTTGTTTTACATTCTTGGACTATATGTCGCGCATGGGATAATTTCCAGACATTAGCAGGTTCCAAATAAAAATTTCCAATTTTTCTTTTCGTTAGCAGGTTCTCCTGAACCCTTCTGACATCCGCCCCGGCCCCGCATTCCCCAGTGGGGGGGGGGTGTTCGGCGGGGGGGGGGGCGGTGCAGGATCCCCGTCCCCCTCACACCTCCTGCCTTCCTACCTGGCTGTCTTGAGTTTGCTGCGTGCATCTCATTCCGACTGTGGATACTATAATATAGACCACGAGCCACGGCCGTTTGCCGTGATGTCATCATGAGTTAGCCACTGACGAGCGGGAATAGCGGATCTTCGGCTGTCTAAGTGGACTAGCCCAGTCACGTGACACGAGCATCATGGTAACCAGCCTTGGCGCGTGGTTTAGATATTCATTAGTATGCAAACATACAGGGTAATTTTTAACGTACCTTTTTCGCAAAAGTAGAAACGAACACCAGTTCGATAACTGGCCCTATGGCGTCAGGACTAAGTACGAACTGCGGAACAAAAGGTAGAATTATGTTGGAGACTACTTGCTCCTTCATACCACTCCTGTTATGTTTATTTATTTTTTTTTTCACTTTTCTTTTCTTCGTGTTTATTCTCTAGACATCAAGTGGCAGTATTGTTGCAAACTAACTCGTCGAAAGTGTATTCGATAAATGGCGCCTCTCACCAAGGGTGTTTGGGTGGGAAACGCGTGTATTTGACTTATAATTAATTGATCTGATGACAAGGGGGCGCCTCATCTGATGGATCGCATTTTAATGATCAGTTGAGCGTCCAGCCATAACACCCAGAAAGGCACGTGCGAAACACATTGATCAATGTCACTTTGAACCCAAAGCTGATACACCCACACACAAATGGAGTGTTCGAACGATGCAACCAACTTGCACATTTACTATCGTCGTCTTTCTCAACTTCTGTTTAATGTGCAGTTAATATGGGTATTTTTAATAACTGGAGGGGGTAGGATAAGATGTTCTTTTGTCCTTTAGTACAGGACTTGCAGGAAGGAATCCAGATGGAAGAAGAGGAAATAAAAGCAAAGTTGGGATGAAGGTTTTAACCAAAAGTATTCAAACTTACAAAGATATTAAATCAGGGCCGTAGCTAGCCCCCTAGGCACCTAACGCGAACCAACTGACAGGGCCCCCCACATCAAAGTTACCGGCCTGGGACTATCTACAACAGCGGGCTCCCTCCCCGTACTGAAATCGTAAAAAGGTTACACTGTGTTAAATATTCGTCGGCAACAATAATTGTGCTTAACCGGTTGGTGCATTCAATAATCCGAACTGCTTACGTTTGAAGACTTCTATCTATGCCTAACAAGCTGACAGGCATGCACTACAGTGCTCCTGCTCCGTGCTTGCTGCCAGTGGAGTGAAGTTGTTGTTCGTTGGCAGTATAAAATAAATTGACAATACCGACAAATCGAGTGCATTACTCAGTCTCATAGTCATCAAAACTCACAAATGCGAGAAAAAATGTAGGCTGGGCACAGTGGGTCCACCTGACCCCCCCGTTGTGGGGGCCCTGCCAACTGAACGGTTTCTCCCCTCCCCCGACTGCCTATTTCAAGAAGAAGAAAAAAATCCACAAATGTTATGTTGAGGCTTAGAAACAAACCTCAATGAAGGTAATAAAGAGAGGAAAATCTCAACCTTTAATTTCATCATGAGATAAGCTATTTCGCTACAACAAACTGAAAATAAACACTTCAAAATAACCAATTCATTAAGAATTTTAAAAACCTTTATTTTTATTTTTATTTTCTCCTTTTGCTGGTGCAGGCCTTCCCTTAAAGGCGGGTTTCCACCAAATTGAAGTCTGCAGCATCTAGCCCTATATCGAGTTCTTTGTCGCAGCAAGCAAAGGAATGCACAAAGCAATACCTTTAAGCGCAACATTAAAATTGTTAATTTTTACAGTTTGCTCCTAGGTGCACGAGGACATAGCGAATTTTTACTCAATAAATCATAAGGCACGTGGCTTGTTTGTTGTGTTAAAAGATATTCTGTTGAGCATTCCGTTGCTTGCTGCGAGCTACGGCTAGAGAGAACTAGATAGCGCTCGAAGACGCTAGATGCTCCAAACTTTCGTTTGGTGGCAGCCCTCCTTTAAGAAGCAAGACGTGAGTTCAGTCAAGTAAAGTGCCTCTGTATAAGGGCACGTTTATGCAACAACTCGCTTTTGCATTCTCGCAGCTAGAAGCTAGAAATCACGTCAAGTTCCAACATGGCGGCGGTTTTATGTCTGCCACCTCGCAACGAAAACAGCAAATAACGTGAGTTCAGAAGCGTTTGGGAAAATTGTTTCGTCATGAGGAATTCTTTATATTATTGGCACGGATTATAAGACTGCAAGTATTTACTCAAATGATGTCGGATTTAGCTAATCCATTTAACGTTGTTACCATGGCAATGTCGCCTTTGCCATCGCGGTTGAGTTCTAGCTGCGAGAATGCAAAGGCGAGTCACTGCTTAAACGCGCTCTCAATCTTTCATTAGGTGTAGTCTCACCTTCGTAGGGGCCTTACTTTCAGTGGAGTAACATGCAAACAAACAAACAAATTGTACGTTTTGAATGATGTAGATGAAATGCAGGAGTGCTTAGGAATGTGGCGAACGAACTGTCATCAACATGTTATCAGTATGTTGATTTTGTGATGATCTGATGATTGCATAAACTATGCAAAGCAAGGAGCGACGCACTAGAGTGAGTGATAATCCTACGATATGGCTAGTTTACATAATAACGTGCAAGCGTTTCTTTCTGTAAAAAACCTACTCCGTACAAGATGAAGTGGCGTTTCCCAATCTGAAGCATTAAGCGAAATAAAAAGGCGATGAAATAGTGCAGTTATTAAAATTTTACGAGCATTCCAACGTTTTGGTTAAGTCCTTAGGAGATTTCATAATACATTCCTTCCGACCAAGGGAGGTGTTGGATGATTTGGAGCCCTGCTTTGTTGACGAGGCCATTTTGAAAGCCTGCAACCCTAAATCTTTGAAACGCTAAATTCCTTCTGCCCTCACCATCACTTCCGGTCATCCGTCACGAAGGCAAGAAGCGCTAAATCTTCCTCTTATTCGCATACGAAGACTTCTTTTGTCCACTCTACATTCTCCGAGTCCAGTTGGCGCCCATATTTTATGGTTTCGGTCGGGGTTAAGTACTTTGCAGTGATTTAGGTAGTGTGCTAGTCAATGAATACGCTACACCCCATGCGTCCTTCTTTGGCTGGAATGCATTATTCGTGAAACTTTAAGAGGTTGGAAGCACCATCTATTTGTAAAGTGTAGAGAAGCACTTATTGCAAATCACGCGACGCCTAACGGCCGCCGCTGAAAGCTGTAGGTGTGTAAATAGAAGGGGGAAAAAGGACTTTTAATGGGTTCGTGGAGTTTACAGGGAAAAAGCATTTTCGTTTGCACATAATTATTCAGGTTGAAACCACACTGAACACCGTGAAACGTGTTAAAGGGCAACTACATCCATTTTGACAAAATACAGCACACTCGATAGAGCTATAATACAGTATTCCAAAGACAAAACGAGAGACCAACGTACCACTTTAATACATGCTTGTATACATTTATTACGTAGCAGATGTTCCTATATGTAAACATATTTTTTTAAACCTTTTGTTCAAAACATGTTCGTTCAACGGAAGTGACATCATCTTGAACACGATTGAAGGATTATGGGAGCTAACTAATCGCAGCAGCTCGCAAAGGATGTTGATTTTTACGGAATTTTGAGCATGCGCGAGGGACAGTTTATCGACTTACACTGGATGGAATATCGACTGACTCTGGATGGAGCCATCAGTCGCGTTGAAAGGTGACGGCGTTTTTCTCATCAGACACTTTTGGAACGTTCTGTTAAGGTTTCTGCGCATTGAAGGTACCGAACTGTCTTCAGAACCGTGTAATATGGGTCGTCAACAGGTTAGTCGTTTTGGAAGGACGCCACTCACTGGGCATTTTCTTAAACTCCTCGAACAAGTCAGCGCTGAAGCGCCACCTCATCCAAAGCAGTTCGTAAACGCGCGGTGAATTTTCCAATACCTCAGCGTGACGTAACCGCTGCAGCATCGTACTCATCGAAATAAACTTTTAGCTTTAATTTATTTAGTTGAGACGTCCGATTAGTTGAGAACGACTATTCAGTTTGTTTCCTTTTTACTCCATGAAACTGTACCCACTCAGGGAACGGGACAGAGGTTTCAAGCTCAAGAACTCAGTTCCAATTCATTCTTTACTGCAGGCCTAGGGGACTACTCACGGAGTATCGCATATTAGGCATCAGCAAGAATTTGTCTTTTGGATGAACTAACCCTGCAGGCGCCAGAGGTTCAGACCTTTCAGTCTAAACCAACCAAACACCAACTGAGGATCCATCGTTCAGTGACTGGTATTTATACTGGTGGAGAACAATGGATCCCGCTTAAGGCATCACTTCACGTGACTGGCTAGAAGGGGTGATCTGGTTCCAACTGGTTTAGCAGTGAGATTCGCTCGTCACCCGGCTGCTGGCGTTTAGCCAACTCCCCTGTGTGCACGGTAGTTAGCCGCGCGCAACAGCCACGTAAACGGCAAGGTGCACCACGGAGTGCTGGCTCCATGAGTTGCACACTGCCGTACATGTAAGCAGCTACAAAACATGGGGAGAACGATAAAGACTGAGCAGCTTTTGTAACTTAGATACGGGAAGCAGTATCAGAATTCGTTCAATAAATCGGTTGGCATCGTTTATTCCCACTTCACATCAGGAGTGGGTACAACTTTAGTTTTTTATGCAAACAATTTGTAACAATAATTATTCGTCTAAGTAACGTTTGTTATATCACATCTTGTTAAACGAAACAAACGAAGAGTGATCGAGCTTACTGAAACCAAGAATTCATAGGGTTGGGGAGGAGAATTTGTGACTGAGACCCCCCCTTGCTGAAACGTCTTAGATTCATTCCTATTAGTTCCGTCTAAGTTTGTAGAGGGCGCCATGAGTTTCATGTGGGAATTTCTACTCAGTTTTCAGCCTAAAATTAAATTAAAATAAACGAAACTAGCTCGTATTTCATTATTATTTAGTTTAGCTTAGTTGTAATTTAGTTTACTTTAGATTTGGGCTGAAAAATGAGCAAAAATTACTAGATGGAACGCGTGGCGCCCTCTGAAAACTCGGATGGAACTAATAAGAATGAATGTAACACGGACGTTTTAGGAAAATAAGGAATTTTTAGTTAAAAATTCTCCTCCCCAACCCTATACATTCTTGCTAAAACAGAACGCGCAGTACCGCTAAACTGATGCCTGGAATAGTCCACCCCTTTTTTTCCTTTATTAAATTTTGGTTCAGGCAGCATGTCTGGCAAATCATCCCCTTCTTCACACACAATTTTTTTTTCCTAGGGAACATTTGGCGTGCTTCGTGGGCTCATTTCCTGCCAGGAGGAGAAATTGTAATGGTGGGTTTGTCCCCGTCTCCAAAATATGCATGTTATTTCCGTGCTACGGAAACGAAGTCAAACATGACTATGCCGCTTGCTCCTCTCCCCCCCCCCCTACACCCTCGAGTCTCAGTCCCTTCGCTACCCTTGTTTTCGATAGAGCTACCAGCGTTCATCCCTCGGGCGGCGGCAAGTAGGCTACTGGTCTGCTACATCGGGTCACTCGCAATTATTCGTTTGGGTATTACTGTTTAGCACCATTTAAAAACATGTTTCCCTCTCTTGGGTGCACGGGTAGCTTCGAGCACTGGGGCGTCAGATTCGATAGGCGTCCTGGTCCCAGTGTACATTTCTGGCTTCGTACAGACCCGGGTTCGGTCCTGGCGATGGGAAGTGTATATGTGCGGGTTTTTCTCCGGTTGTTTCCCGCCCGTTGCACGAGGGTTTCCTCCGGGTACTCCGGTTTCCTCCCTCATGCGACAAAAAACAACTAATAATGGTGATACTTCTTCCACTTAACATCTGCCTCATTACGATGCTTATTAAATTATTAAAGAAATTATTTGTTAAAGCATAAAAAAAGCAAAGCTTCACCAAACATGTAAAGCTTCACCAAAAATATGTAACCAAAAATAAGAGAAACAAGAAAAACCACTACGAGGCTGTTCCTGGAGAGAGAAAATCCACAAGGCCTAGGAACACACTAAGTTTAATTTTCGAAAGAAACATAGTTTTTCTTGGTCACCTAAAAGGACAAAAAACATTACAAATGATGGAACATGAATTCACACCCTCTTCCTTAGCCTTACGTTACGCAATACTTGCAATTACAAGATGGCTGAACCAAGGCTAAGGATGAGGGTGTGAATTCATGTTCCATCATCTGTAATGTCTTTTGTTCGTTTAGGTGATCAAGAAAGACTATGTTTCTTTTGGAAATGAAAACTCAGTGGGTTCCTATGACTCTGTGGATTTTCTGCCTCCAGTAACACCCTCGCAGTGGTTTAGCCTTGATTCGACAAAATAACCAATTTTGAAGAAAAACCAATGTAACTCATTTCCAGAAAGCCTAATTTCCTATCCAAATTTTGTCACAGCTTTATATATGTATATATAAAGAAACTGTTGTAGCCAATAAACTGTAATACACGTATTACAGTTTATTGTTTACAACAGGGTCTTGAGAAAACAAAAAAGGTTAGCGGCTTTTTAATCCATGGCATTTTTTCGGCATATAACAGATGGGTTATTTTATTTTGCGTTGCTTTCTTGTTCGCTCTCTACAGCCATAGAAAAATCCAACCAAATTATCAAAATATTTTTCTACACCGATTAAGTTATTCGAATAATTTTCTTTCAATATAGTTCGACCATTCTATAATGTATTTCGATTTGTTGTCTTTTCGTTTACGTGTCGACCAGGCAAATTATAGTCTGATTTAATGTGAATTATACCCTGGTTCAAAAAGAGGGTTTTCCTTATACGTACATCTCACTGTTCTAGCAAAAATCGATGTTTTATGGATTACTCGCTTCTGTTCCAACTATCGTACTTGTGAATCTACTTTAACGTGTAAAGAACGACGGATCGTACAGAAGCTAGTAACCAATAATATACTTTTTTTCTATAAGAAGAGTGAGATGCTTATATAAGGAAATCATTCTGTCTTAAACCAGAGTCTATAGGAAGCAATCGCTATGGCCAGTAGATAGATATGAAAATGTAGCAGACCAATTTCTGAAAGCCATGTGACAAAGGTTTCAGCCAAGCCTCCAGTTAGGAAAAGAAGGTGGTGGTATCCAGCATTCAAATATTTAATTAGTTACAACATTTAAAGTTCTGACCACAACGCCGTAAACCACTTGTTTCTAGCTAGTATGGTTACGGAGATATGTTAATTTTAGCTTCGGAGTTTGTTGCTGAAGTCGCCAGTTTTGGCGAGTTGCGTGAACTATGAAGACTCCAACTGAAGAATTTCAATCGCCACTTGGCGAGTTGCGTCGACACTGATGGAGGTTGCTATATAAATAATAATAATAACAACTTTACTCTATTGGGAAAAGGGAAGGAATGGGCAAAAGGCCACTTATATCCTTCCAGTATGTTTACAAATCAAGGGAAATGCAACACTTAACAACAACAAGATTGTCATAGTAACTTGCAGGCAAACTGCAAGGCTCTTAAGCTTAATTTTAAAACTCAAGAACGAAGGGGTCATAGCAATTTCACATGGCAAAGCGTTCTAAATCCGTCCAACTCTAAGAATAAAAGAACCTGTCTACAATTCAGTCTGGCAGCAACGAGAACCATTTTGTAGTGGATGTGCCCTAAGAGGTCTTCCTTCCTTCAGCTTAACAAAAGTAGGGATCAGGGCCTGAATGGGTAAGGCCCCCCCATGAGCTTATAACAACACCTCAGATCAATTTTGATCCAACGCACTTCTAAAGTTTCAATACCGAGCATTTCTGTCTTTGCCCATAGGTAAGTCATCCATTCCACGCAATCGTTTAGTAAACCTGCGTTGGACGGCTTCAATCATGTTCACATCTTTAACTAGGATTGGGTTCCACACTTCACTGCTCTATTCTAAAAGAGGGCGAACAAATGCACTAAAAACCTTAATATGCACACCTGCAGGACTCGACTTAAAACATGTAAGGATCAGAATGGCTCGCAAATGGGCCTTATGGGTAAATTCAATACGGTGCTTTCCAAATTTCAAGATACCACAAACAGTAACGACATGGTCCTTTTGAAGACTTACTGCGCTAACTTCCACATCGGAAAGAAGGTACACTTATGAGTGTTGTTGTGTCCCATATGTGAAGCATGGCACATGTCAAAAGCAATCGGCAACTGCCAGGTAAATGTCCAGTTATAAACAACATAAAGGTAATGGTGACGCGAATGTAATTTCGATAGCATAGAAATTTCGTAAGTTATGTAAGCCCAAGCTTTTTGGGTCTCTCCACTTTTCAACCGATACTGCTCGGTTCTGCAGGATCAGATACGGAGCCTAAAACTAGACAACATATTCTGAAAATTTCCAGCTCGTTCTCCCACTTTCAGACTGCAAGGGATGCTACCTAACAGCGAGGAACCAGCAAAGCTAGTCGAAATTTCGTCGGGAAAATTGAATTTCGCATTGCTTGCCTCGCACTCCACGCAGAAAAGGCCGACGACGTCTGCATCCGCTCTTTTGAAGAGTTTTCTTTTATTTTTTTTTACGGTAATATTTTTTTTTTTTGCTCGTCGTTTGTTATTGCAAAAACTAAAGAACCTTAAAAATAAAATCAGAAAAACTTTCGTTTCCACCTCTCTTCCGCTTTTAAGTTGAAATTCTTCTCCGTACTAACATGCCGTTTCACCGTAATTAGAGTTCACATTCCCCCTACCCCCAACCTCTTCCTTGCAAGATGTTGGCATTTATAAGCAGCGGACAAAAAAGGCTAATTTCCTGTTTGTTTTCGCCTTGAAGAGCTTCATTAACCGAACTTAATTATGCACGTAAGTGAAATCAAATAAATAAGAACAAAACATTTCTTTCTAATTGCGTTGTTATCAAAGCTTCTGTGAAGGCGATGTGGAAGAAAGAGAGAGACTTGTGATTCCTCTCCATTCTCCAAGATGCGTTTGCAGAATCACAAAGCATTTTCTCAACATGTTTTCACAAAAGGAATTAACTCGACCTAAAAGATTTTAAAAGAGCAGCTGCTTCGAGAAAATTAAACAAAAGAGACAGCGAGAGAGGACACCCCCTTTAGGTTACGGATTTGAATGAATGAGTGAAACCTGCTGGGGGAAAAAAAATTACCACCACGCATAATACCTCTTCATTTATTTTGAGAGGATTTTCTTGCATTTATCTCGGTTTTAAAACGCATGCCTAATCCAAAGAAATACACACCACAAAAACACTTATCCTTTTCGCGTAGAAATGTGAAAAGGAAATGTCGTGGGAATTAAGCATTTTGGAATCGGCGATAATGACTCTTTTGAATTCAGCAACACTGTTAAAGATGAACTGCTGCAGCTGTTTGTAGGATTTGGGATTGAAAAGCAACTCCCGCTTTGCCGGTGGCGCACTCGCCGTATAAAGGGAAGCCGCAGCGGAACTACGTCATCGCCCACGCATGCGTGGCGTACATTATAGTGGCTGGGATGGGATACGTACGTTTAGCTAGCATCTGCACGCATTCGAAAACTACAAACCGGTTCACTGCTAGCATTCGAAAACTGCAACTGTATAACTAATTTGACCTCCTGTTTCTGTTCTGTTTGAAATTTCAAATTATGTTTGACTCACAATGCAGCTGTGTGCCAAAAGAAATAAAATAAAAAATCAGCTCCAGGCTGCAAAAACATTGTGGCAAATTGGTAGCAATTTTTTTTTTTTTATCGTGAAGGACCAAGCTTTGCCAATTGTCATTCACTGAGGCAACAGCGTAACTTCAAAATAGGGGCCCAGATGGGGGACCCACTTCATATAAAAAAAAAATGCAGGTTTGGCTGCACAAGGTGAAAACCCAGTTCAGGCCCCCATCCATTAAAAAAAAAAAAAAACCAGTTCGTGAGCTATGAACAAAACCTGCAGCATTACAGTGACAATTGCTACAATTACCAGCATGCGCACATTGTATCTGTTTTAACCACAATGTTTTAAAACTTAACCATAAAATGGAAGTTGCTGGAGGAAGACAACACACTCGTTCGTTCGTAATATGGCGACTTTCACGGCTGTCACTTCCGGTTTTCATTTATGAACTTAAATCTATAAAAAAGGCATCACATGAAAAATTTAACAATGGGTTCAAAGATAATTCTGGAAACAGCCAGAGAAACAGACAGCCACCAACAGAAGCGCCATTGCTCAGCCTCACACCGGGCTTCATTAAAAACTCCGTTAAAATATTCAAATCTTTTAAATTCTCAATGAGATACGTAAATCAATGCAAATCCTTACAAATCTGCAAACTGTTCAAGTTTTGCATTAGTGTGCTCAGAAGGAGGATACAGGGGCAAAAACAACCGGAGGAGGTCAAGGGAACAAGCGCCCCCCCCCCCCCAAAAAAAAAAGGGCCGAGGTGGCGTGAATATACATCAGTTTTCTTCAAAACTTTTTTTTATGAAGCCATGTGTTACGTAAAGCAACAAAAAAAAAATACTAATTAAACAATAAAAATAAAGGTCATATTTCTAGCAGGGGACGTGAAGGGGTGGCGTAAAATCCTTCCCAGAAATTGTATTTGTTTACTGTGTTTAGGCCACTGTATAGCTATTATAGTCTTAAAAAATCCGCTGGAATAACAACCCGTTGAAATTCATTGGTTTGAACGGATAGTCAGATTTAATTTTAAATGTTGTGTGAAATTTTTTGACCGCTTTGATAGACTTTCGACAGTCACTGATGACAGTGATGTTGAGGGAGAATGGAAAAACAATCGCGTATAATCGCGAAATTTTAAATACAAGTTTGTTCTCTGAAACATCAGGTCTTTCAGATTAATGGGGGTTTTGTTATTGCAGCGTAAATAAAAGGTCCATGAATTTCCCAATAAATGTAAACCAGTTCATTCCTCGCCGTTATTCGATTATCACTTTGCCAATTGCCAATTTTCACGTCGGGCGCCACATTTACTGTCTTCCTCTGACTTTGCGGTGTGAACTACTTTGCGGAGCTGCAGCAGTTTAAGCAGCCTGTATAGCCATTTTCACCGTAACTTTCGCAATGCCGGGGAATGAGTTTCCGGGCAAATTATCGGTTAGCAACAGACTCAGGGGCCGATGGACGGAACCCAGATGCTCCCAATGAGAAACCTCCCGAAGGAACGGAAATTACGTTTGCATCTTGCTAATAGACTGACACACGAGCGCGCTGAACGGTGAAGTTGTGCGCGCGGGAGCGAGGTTGTCTGTACAATAATAATTTATTAAAATGCACCCCATTTCAAATGGGTGATATAGTGGCGAGGCTGGCTGGCTGACTGGCGCAAAAGTAAAGATGACCCGCCATTCGGGCCGTTAAAGGCGATCGCCCAACTCTAATGAATTCTGAAGAGAACCGGTTCTTTTCCATCTTACAATTTAGCGATACACCAGTATGGCGAAAGTAAACGTCAGTATTATGCATTGCACATTACGTTTATTTACAGTACCTTCCTAAACCACCGAACAGAAGGCACCACTGTTAGAGACAATTTGGCTCCAAACTTAACGTCGCGCGTGCGCAGTGATGTTGCCTCATCCGTTCAGCACCTTCCTAAACTACAATCGTAGCTCAGCAAACTCAACAAGCTCAGCTGAGCATTTGGTACGTCATACCTTCATCCCGACCAGACATGGCTAATGGATTTGACCAGGCGAGAACACTGCAAAATTGAAAACCATCCGGGGGAGGAGGTTTGCCGGAGGTGGAGGTCTGAGCATGCGCGAGGTAACAGTTGTGCCGGAAACAGATTCATCGCTGACGATGGTTGACGTCAATCAAGCCGATTCAGGGGCTATTAGCAGGGAATGAGCCGAACTGTCACCAACAGTGGTGCGTTTGTTCGCTCTGTTCGGTAGTTTAGGATGGTAATGTTAGACTCAGTTTGACGTCAATCGCACACCATACTCTTGTTGTACCTAACCAGGAAAAGACACACAGGGGTACTGCCGGGGAGATGTTGGTCCAAGCCCTATTCACTCGCTCCGAAATCTAGCCACGGTAGTGTCCAGAGTACTCACAATCAAAACGTTGTGCGCCATCTGGCAACAAACTGTAGTATCCAACTACTGCCGCACAAATCCAAGATGGTGGCAACGTGTCGCTTCACGACCACAGAGCAGTAAAACACGAAACAGTTCGTCTAAATTATCGTTTTTATCATTAGAATTGCATTTTCATTTTTGTCCACGCGTGTCCCGCTAAAATTTACGGGATTTCTAAAACTGAAATTGTAATGAAGTTAGCCGCTAGTTGAGTTTCGTTGCTTCGTAGCTCGTTTCCAATAGTCGAAACCGAAACTGCATATAACGACGCCTCAGTATTGACGCTAACGCTTTAGTCTGTCACTTCCGTTGTTGTCGGCAGTTGGCGCTCTCGTGGCACATTTTAGAAACTTTACAATTCTGGCCACGTTGTGTCGCGGTGCTTGCGCGGTTAAGTATAGCGAGTGAGTTATCCCCGTGACGAAGTGTTAGTTATTTATCCAAGGTTGGTCCATCTATGTGGCAGTACTTCACTTTTCCTTCTCAGGAATTCCCGGTATCAACCAACAAATATTCCCTTTTCCATCCTTTAATTGTAATAGAATTTTCCCTTTTATCC
>JAHWFP010043579.1:1870-30899 GCA_023313725.1 Lithobius niger | reverse complement strand
CTGCTTGGCATCCTGTCAACTTCCGTCTACACCGGAACTTGGCCGAAAGCCAACAGCCGGGAACGAGGCTACTCTATTGTTCAAAACCAGTTAGAGCCGGCTCCAACCTGTTAGCGGTTACGCAACGTAATGCCTCAGGCGACTTCTATTGTTCTGGCCCACGCATAAATACGAGGGTTTGGACCATGGGAGACCACTTGGTGTGGGGCAGACGACTCGAAAGGTTGTCTCCCTGGACTCAGCTCAGGATAAGACCAAGCTCCTAAACTTGTGTTTTATGCCTAATATGTGTTCTCAGTGCATAGTCCCCTAGCTATGCAGTAAGGAGTAAATTGGCTTTGAGATTATTCTTGGATTCAATCGTCTACTCCCTGAGTACGTCACATATTTTGGGGGCCTGCCGTGATTTGAACCTAAACCTTCGGGATAGGCAAGTCATGCTTCCAAACCTTCGGGATGGAATAAGCATAAATAAAAAATCGTGAGCAGATGATTTTTGCAAATTTTTTCTTACCGGAGCGGGAGAAAAAATAACAGCGAAAATTGTTGGGGATGTTATATTTCGAGAGTTGAAAGCTACGAAATACGACAAACCAACTTTGGGTCATTCTTTTTGTCGTTGAAATCTTCCGGTTTATGACAAAATGGTAACCCCGTTTTTGCGCAAGTAATAAACGTTAAACCGGGAGGTAATTTGTAGACTCTTCGAGTTTTACAGAGAACCACGCTTTATTCTTTCCTGATGGTATAGGACGGCTCGAATGAAGTCACCAATTTTCTGAAAAGAAAATAAAGAGGTTCACAAAACACTGAGTAGTGAAACAAAATCGCTACACAGATATTTGTAGGAGTTGAAAAAGTGAAGGAGCACACTTTTGAAACTACGAGCGAAAGTCAAATTGATCAGTGGTGAGCTAACGGAGTCCTCATCATTTTGAAAGCATTTTGGCTATTGCTTAAGAGTTTAAGTTTGTGATTCAAAACAGACTTAAATTGAAGTGCAGTAAGTGTGGATATAAACCTTGGAAGGGGTCCAGACTGAAGAGGCATTTCGCAGAGAAAAAAAAAAAGCGTGAACGCTAAAATTTTTTTTTCCAACCAGTGAAAATTACGGGTTTTGTGGCTTGTAATTGAGAGAAAAATACCTTCTTTGTCACGCCTAAATTAGTGAAAACTCCGGCCATGGAAAATTCACGAAAACGGGCGAGAACTGGGGAAAGCAGAAATGCACCCTTCGTCGAAGACTTAGGAGAGGATTTGGATGATTCTTGGGGGAATGATGATGACCTTTTTGCGCCTGAATTTTCGGGCTCAGAAAGAAGCTTGTCACCTCCCATCCTAGAACGTTCAGATGCAGAAAATACGCGTGGAAATGACACGTTTCACGCAAATTTTCGAAATTGGGCTGAACACTGCCCAGCACCTGAAGACTTTCGGGAAAATGTGATGAGACAGCTGGAAAACTGTTTTATTGCTAGCCGAGATGGTGTGAATGTCACCTCACAACCTCGAACTGGCTCTCACCAGAACGAGAACGTGAGGAGGGCATGTCACCCCAACCATTCTGCCCTCAACAGACGAGAAAATCGCACTGTCGAGAGAGGCAGAATAGCACGGAATCCTCGTAGCCGTGAACCACAGGGAGCAAACCCCGACAGAGTGGATCAGACTACGTGCGGTAACCGTGTAAACTGGCGACAACCGGTACACCAGGAACCGGAAGTAGACATGTGGAGGAGACGCGAGCCTCAACATGAATACAATGAGTCGCCAGAAAGGCAAAGGAACAGTGGGGGTAGAGTAAACCACAGTCGGACTGGCCGCACAGATGACAATAGGGGTGAAACCTATGGTCGTCACGACGATTTTTCAGAGCACACCTCTGCACGGAACCCTTTTCAAGGATTCCAGGTGAAAGCTCCAAAGGTCGACATGCCAGTTTACACGGGGCATGCCGATGAAAAATCGCCTAGTGAATTTTTGCAAAGGTTAGACATGTACGTTTGTGCATTAGGCCTTGCAGATTCGTACGTGTTACGAACTATTATTCCCCTCGCCATGCAAGGTGAGGCCGAACGATGGTTCAGGGTTTTCGGACCTTTTAGGACTTGGGAAGCGTTTGTGGAAGTCTTTAATTTGGAATTTGAAGGTCCAAATTTTGAAGACGACCTAAAACGAGAATTGGAATTAAAGACTCAGGCACCTGACGAACCTTTTTTCAGTTATGCCCAATCAATCAGTGGGTATTTTGACAGGTTGTGGCCTAAATCATCTGATACAGATAAAATTAGGCACATAATGAAAAATATGCACCCTGATTATCGACAGCACCTTGAGGGTCGACGGTTCGACACCCTCCGAGGATTGGTGAGAGAAGGAGCGAAGGTTAGTAGGTTACTGGTTGCCCAGAGATCCTACCGGCCGCCGCCCGACTCATCCCTGTCGGTAGAACCAAGGTTGGCTTGGCGGAGCTACGCACAGATAGCGCAGGAAAGCCAACCCGACATCCGGCAGGCGGTGTTTCGGGTGAACCAAACGCGCGCACAACCGGCAACCGGGTTTCATGGCGTCGAACCCGTATCAATGGCCGCTTTAGACCCGAGAGGGTACAGAGCAGGTCGGTACGGCACGGTACAGAGTACCAGTGGTACTAGCAGTGCAAATGCAGCCCCAAAGGCAGCAAATGTACAAAAGGCTAGTGCTACAAAAGAGACGGGAAAACAACAACAAAAGGAACAGAAACCTTATGATGGCGTTTGTTGGACTTGTCAGGAAACCGGACACAGGTCAAATAGGTGTCCGAAAAAGCCAAAAAACGGGGAAAACGGTTGTTAACCTGGTTAAACAAGGTTACGACCGGAAAGAACGTAGATTGGCGAGCAAAAGCAGGACTTTGGAGAGGCACGCTAAAACGTGTTTTTGCACCAAATGTTCAGCTTTTCAAAGGACTAGACGAGGAAACTAAGGGTGGCAATGTACCTTTAATTAATGTTAAAGTGGCAGGCACACCATTCTTAGCTTTGATCGACACTGGTGCCAGTTCGACGATTATTTCCGGCGCTACAGCACGTACTTTGCAGGCAAAGGGCGTAAAGTGGCACAGGGATTGTTGTATCCAATTTATCTTGGCGGCCGGAAAAACCCAAGGTGATGGATATATGAGATCGACGATCAGGTGGCCTGGTGGTTACAGTACTCAGCAAACTTTTTTAGTCTTGGAAAATACAGCTGATTCTGTAATTCTAGGAAGGGACTTCGTGGCTAAAACAGGACTTGTACCAGACATTAAGCAAGGTGGCTGGCGCATTGGTTCTGAAGAGCAGGAAACAATCCCTTTTGCTAAAGTTGGGCAGACGAAAACTGAACAACTAAAGCAACTTGATGTAAGTTTGGAGAGAGAGCAACGTGTGAAGGATGATGAAATCTTGGAGAAAAAAATCCAAGAAGCTCACTGTTCTAATGCACAACGCAAGCAGCTTAGAAGGTGTTTAAACAAATATAAACATGTTTTAACATCTAAACGAGGCAGCACACATCTCTACGAACACAAGATTGAAATGGAACCGGGAACACGACCAATTCGGTTACCACTTCGACCAGTAAACAAGGAGACTAGAGCAATCATTGAATCACAAATGCTGGAGTGGATTCGTGATGACGTCATTGAGCGCTCAGTGTCACCTTGGGGAGCTGTACCTTGTCTTGCCCCGAAAAAGGGTGAGGAGGGGGCTAAACGTTTCTGCATAGATTACAGATTGGCAAACGCCAAAACTGTAAAAGACTCGCAGCCAACCTCGAACGCTAGCCAGGTTTTTGCAATGCTTGGTAAAGCTAAGTGGTTCACAGTTCTGGACATGAAATCAGGGTTCTTGCAAATCGGAATGGAATCTGATAGCAAGAAGTACACCTGTTTTCGGTGCCATATGGGGGCGTGGCAGTTTAAAAAAATGCCATATGGACTCTGTAATGGGCCTGCATCATTCTCGAGGGCCATGGATCTGGCTCTGGGGGATGCTATGTACTCCCATACGATGTGCTACGTTGACGATTTGATAATCTACTCAATGGATTACGAATCTCATCTGTTACACATCGCAGATGTACTGGACAGGCTAGGAAAAGCTGGAATGACAGTAAATCTAAAAAAGGCACACTTTTGTGCAAAGGAAATTTCCTATCTTGGGCACTTAATTCGTCCTCAAGAAATGTCACCCTTGCCAGAGAAGGTACAGGTGATAAAGGATTTTCCAGAGCCTCGCAACTTAAAGTCGCTTAGACGTTATTTAGGAATGATGGGCTTCTATAAGGCTTACATCAGAGACTTTCACATCAAAGCACAAAGTCTTTATCAGTTGTTAAAGAAAGACGCCGTCTGGGAGTGGAAACAAACACACTCAGACGCAGTGCAAACATTAAAAGACAGTTTAACAAATTGTGTTTTAGCACTACCAGACCTGGACAAACGTTTTGAAATTTCCACAGATTCGTCCGGAACAGGTTTTGGAGCGGTCATTTCGCAGCACGTCGAAGGACGTGGGCTCGTACCAATAGCATTCGCTGGCAGGAAACTGACAGATTGCGAAAAAAAACATTGCGTGTCTGAGCAAGAAATGGGTGCGGTCATGTATGCCGTTAGGAAATTTCGGCCTTACATAGAAAACGCTCCTTTTCTGATCGAGACAGACCATAGTGCTCTCTCGTTCTTGAAGTCCTTGAAACAGCCTTCAGGAAGACTGGCAAGATGGATTCTTGAACTTCAAGGAATGGATTTTGAAATCCGTTACAAGAAAGGTTCCTTAAACCAGGTGGCAGATGCAATCTCTAGGATGTATGAGGACGAATCTAAAGGCCCCATACTGAACATAGATTGTAAGGTGGAACGAGTAAAGGTAACTGAGAGACCCAGCGGATTTCCAAGTCTGGATGATATCCGTAAGGCGCAGGTTAGTGACCCTTGGTCATCGCGCCAGATTACCAAGCTAGGTAATGTAGCTAAAATGCATTTAGCTGTGGACGGAGACAGCCCCAAACCTGGGAGATGCTGTCTGCGTGACGGGATCTTATGTAAAGCCTATGTTTCACGTAACGTTCGTGATGTGGTTGAAGGTAATACATGTTACAAAGCATTTTTACCGAAGTCGCTACGTCACAACGCGATTGCTGCAATTCATGCGTCACCTTTGGGCGGCCATTTTGGAGTGTTCAAAACTCTGAAAAGGATGCAAGAATTTTGTGGGATGGATTGGCATGAGGAAGGATATTGTAGAGTTCGTTCGCAGCTGTGAGAAGTGTCAGACTTGCAAAACTGAAACTTCGAAACCTGCAGGGCTCCTGACCACAATGGATCCTCCTAATGCCCCTTGGAAACGTGTCTCGGTCGACCTTGTGGGATTGTTGCCAACAACCCCAAGAGGGCGGCGCTGGATACTGGTAGTCATTGACGAATTCAGTTCTTGGCCAGAATTGTATGCACTCAGGACTGCAAAAGCTAAACAAGTGGCGGAATGTGTCAAAGATGTGGTCTTAAAATGGGGTTTTTTCGACCGTATTTACAGTGACTCGGGCCCTTGTTTCATAGCAAACATTTGGAAAAGCCTGTGGAGAGACTGGGGAATCAAAACTCAGTATGCCTCGGCTTATCATCCTCAATCGAACATCACGGAGCGCCATAATAAGACAATAAAACACATGTTACGGTGTTTTACGTCAACGCACCGTGATTGGGATTTACATTTGCAGGAATTCGCTTTTGCAATGCGAAGTTCTGTGTCCGAATCTAGTAAATTTACACCCAGTGAATTGAACATCGGACGAAACCCGACTGGTCCGTGGGGTCTCGAGCTTTCTCAACTAACGACGAAACAGCTCCCCGCAAAAACACGCGACTTGGACGAGGTTCAAATGCAAATCGTGCAGCGTTTTTCTGAGATGTATAAACTGGCGAAACAGTCTATGAAAGCATCTAGGGCACAGAAAAAGGTCTACTATGACAAACGGCATAGGCCTCTTACATTACAAGTAGGACAATTTGTCGTTCGCCGCACACACACACTCAGTAATGCGGCACGGGGAGTAACTTCTGCTCTCGCGCCAAAATGGACTGGGCCGTTTGTTATTTCGGCACAAAAATCCGAAAAAACATTCATGCTACGTGACGTTCGAGATGGGAGAGAAATCGGCCCTCTCAACAGTTCACAGCTCAATGCTTACTTTTTTCCGGAGGGCACACCCCTACCAGTTGTGCCCACACCCTCAAAAAAGAAAGTTATTCCTAGGACACGAGAAATGGAATCAGTAAACCGCTACAAACCCGCTCAATCGTACAACCTGAGAAAAAGGTAGAAAACGAGGGGGGGGGGAGCGAACAATTTCTGATTTTCCGTTTTTTTTTTCTGTGTTAACGCACCTAGGTCGGTCTAAAGCCTACAGACCAAGAAAATTGCAAGATTTTTACGGAATAATGCTGGATGGGTATGGATTACCATGCAATGGTATGTTACCAGAGGCCAGGGAATTATTATTGCGGACTTAACATGCTAAAATATAGTCTAGAACAGTCTATATCATGGCGTGGGGGTCAGACACAGAATTCATGCACAAATACAGATTTAAATGTATTTTCGGCCAAAATCCACCTTTTTGCAACAAATTTGGGGGGGGGGGGGACGGAGGTTCCGCCTCTCCTTTAATCCAAAGCGATTTTTAGGATAAGGAACGGGAGAAAAGGGCGATGGCCAATTTCACCTGATCTAAAAAAAAAAAAAAAAAACGGCGGAGTGGGGAAATTGGACGTAGGTCAAATTTTCTCAAGTTTACAAACTCCACAACCTTTTTTTTTTACTCCTAAACGCACACGCTACAATTTGGTTGCAATAAAGGCATAGTCAACAACAACAAAATTTCAATTACCTGACTTGTGAAGTCTGCTGCAATCCGGCCTGTGGCAAATCGGAAGTTGAAATAAAAGTGTTGTTGCTATTCGGAAATTGGAGACGAACGATGCATACGTAACTTCCGGCTGTGTTAAAAACGGATCTGCGGGTCAGATACGTAGGAACACAGCATGGATATGACGTGATGGCGGACCTGTGGGAGAACGGCACTCCGACCTGGCTTAAATACCGGGTCCAACCGGGTTCAAAATCACACGCTGCAGTGGCAGCTCTACAACAACATCCGGTGCAAGTCTGGAGTGGAGGAGAGAGGTGTGCGCTGCACGGAATCCAACATAACTTTGGCGGCAGAAAGCAAAGAAAGAAGAACGTTTTTTCAATCACATCGTAACAGAAGAGAAAAAACGAAAGATGGCGTCAGGTGGAAGCAATCCAGGTTATGGCAGCTTCAAGGGATCGCCACCACGTAAGAAGGAGGACAAGAGGGATGAGGGTCCACCACCACCACCACCACCACCACCACCACCAGCACGGCAGTGCAAGAAGGCAAAACGTCGGGGAAAGCCAAGGCAGGTCGAGGCCAAGAAGTCGGAGGATACCAACTAGCAGAGGGGTGCCCAATCCAATGCTCCGGAAAGGACCTCCAAAGCTGGTAGAGGAAGATCGTCAAGCAAGCGGCGCCGACAGTCCCTGGAACGTGGTGAAGGCAACAAGAGACGCAGGGTGGCGGACAAGGCGACGCAGACCGGGGCCCGGGGTCGTAAATGCTTTTTTTCGAGGTCAACAGCTACGAAGTCGGAAGACCATTGGGAGCGTGAGTTGAAAGCCTATGAACTTCAGTTGGGTAAACCTGGCCACCCTTCTGCTACTATAGTGAAGTTCCAATGCCACAACGATGCCCTGGAGCCAATGGACAACCCGTGGGGAGTCCCATTTTCCAAATCCACTACAGCGTCCACAGAGGGCACGACCGGTGCTGCAGCCCCTGAGATGTCGGGACAACCCACGGGAAATCCAGAGGCCATTCCTTCAACAAGCCAGGAGGGTAATTTATTGGATCAGCGAATTTTGGAATTAGCAGCGACCCAAGATGGTGAAGTAGAGGAACAATTTCTATTGTGTTCGGAGGATCTTATGGATCTGGAGAGTTCGTTCGAGGAGGATCCTGCCAAGAAGGATAATTAGTACGTATCATACTGGAGAGAAGCCCTTAAGTGCAGTGCAGTGAGGTGAACCCTAGAGAAAAAGTGTAAGAACGTACTTGTATACTTACCTGGTGTGCATGGAGAAAAATCATTCAGTTGGGTGCAGTTGAACTCTGGTTTTAACCGGTGACTTCTCTAGACGTTAGTGTTGGTGCAAAGCAATGAGAGTGAATTTTTTTTAAATGTGATATTAGCTTTTGAGACTGGGCATTCGACAAAATTAGTTCCCAGGAGGCTTTTATTTATTTGTGAAATTATGACTTCTTAGACTTGTATAGCTTTTGAGACTTGGCTTTAGTTCCAAGGAGGGAATTAATGTAGCGACATTGTAAATATGGTTTGTTGTTTTTGATGTTGTCAAAATAAATGGCTTGAACTAACTTTATAAACCTTATTGCAGACTTAGAGGGTACTGAGTAATACATAAGGTAAGTCTCCCTTTGCCCTAAGCAAAAACTTAGGGGGGGGGAGATGTAACACGCTATTTATGAATAACAGGGCACACCTTGTGTGAACGCACACGGTGCACCTTGCAGTTACATGAGCTGCTTGGCATCCTGTCAACTTCCGTCTACACCGGAACTTGGCCGAACGCCAACAGCCGGGAACGAGGCTACTCTATTGTTCAAAACCAGTTAGAGCCGGCTCCAACCTGTTAGCGGTTACGCAACGTAATGCCTCAGGCGACTTCTATTGTTCTGGCCCACGTATAAATACGAGGGACTGGACCATGGGAGACCACTTGGTGTGGGGCAGACGACTCGAAAGGTAGTCTCCCTGGACTCAGCTCAGGATAAGACCAAGCTCCTAAACTTGTGTTTTATGCCTAATATGTGTTCTCAGTGCATAGTCCCCTAGCTATGCAGTAAGGAGTAAATTGGCTTTGAGATTATTCTTGGATTCAATCGTCTACTCCCTGAGTACGTCACAGTTGGAGACGAGAATTATGTGATAACACTGGAATTGTTGATCTGACTAACGATAATGATACTGATGAAGATGAGGGTGTTACTAATTCGACCTCATCTAATTCAACTGTAAAACATATTCCACTGTCAAAATATTGCAGAGTTTTGTCGTAACAAGTTTCAGTTTTGTTTGTGACCCATGTCTACGAGTGCATCTTGAGAAAGGAGTCCATACCAGCAAGGGTAAGGACACCTTTCACAAGGTGATCCATATTACCCTTGACACCAGACTTTATTTGATTATTCAATGTGTTCACTATCCATGATAATTCTGTGATAAATCTGTGGTATCCCACAGGTTTCTTACAGGTTACCTAAAAGCTGACCAGATTAAAAAAAAATGCAATGGGAAGAAATTATTTGGCCAAAACGTACTTGAGATAGTAATGTGGCGGCCATCTTGAATAGGTTGCGGCATAAGCTGTGGGCTATTAAAGGCACTGTCCAGGAGTGGCACTCGGCTTGTCGCTGCAGTGGCTGGGAAGAGGTGATGTCAGCCCATTTGTGTATTGGTCGCATCAACCTTACTCATTCGCTTCCTTTTGAAGGTGGTTATCACTCTGAATGTCATTAGTGTCACGAGGCTCTCATGGTCTATCAGTTTCTTGTTGAATGTCACCAACTTGATGGTGCTCGTCGGTTTCCACTTCAGCGTGACATAGTGCGTCAATTGGAAGATGATTGCTGTCCTCCTGCAAGGGGTGTCTTCAATTTTTGCAGAAGGTACAGATATACTTAAGATTTTGATTTGGTAATTGGTTATCATTCTGTAATGTGTGGCGTAGTGGCATTCTGGGCCACTGCACTGCGATTGAGGTTGGTGCTAATGACCTAGCTGTCGACGCACCGTTAACCCTCAATTTCCCCTAATCTTAAATTTTGTATCTTTATGTACCATAGCCGTGTTATATACCTTCGGGAAGTTAATTTTATTTCCTACAAGTTTGGTAATAGCTAACCAGTTCAAATACTCTACTGGGAAACCATTAGTTGACAAAAACATACTTTACAGAATGGTGTCGTAAGAACACACAAGGTAATACAACACAAGAGTTTCTAAAGGTTAACAGCCCTGTCGCGCATTAGTGTGCACATATAGGGCTTAAATTCATAGTATGGGAATGACCTTTAGTCGGAAGTGAGTTCACAGAGACTAGTTCCTGCATGTGGAAGTGTGTCGATGTCATTTGTAAGTTTCTAAGTCTAGAGAGTATTACCTACAGCCGCAATTATCCCACGTGTGGGCAACTAACACACAGTACACAATCCAGGTCTGTTCGGTCAAACTAAAGCCGTGATTTGCTATAGAAGAGAATTGGATCATTACCGAACGCATTCTCCCCGGAGTTCAGTGTTGTATCGCTGTTGTAACATGTTGCGTGAGAGCAATTTTTTTTATCACTGGAAGATTGTGTGTATCAGTGGCAACCTTCCCTAAATTGACTTCAACAATTGATACTAGTGAGGGCATGATATCCTACCAGCCCAGGGCTTGGTTGCTAAATAGGCTGAAATTCCGCTGACCACAACGTCCAGCGTGCAGAAAGTGTTTTGAGTACAGAAAGGTTATTTGAAGGTTAGGTGCAGCTTGATTTCAAATAATCTTCTTTTAGTCATTCGAAGACAACCTTTCCTGCTCAAACCATATCTGTTGTCTTACCACTACAGCCTTCATGTAAACCTTATTTTGTCTTCACTCGCGTTTGACTTCACTCATCCAGTGGTCTGCACAGTGATCTGTCCAGTAATCTGTAGTGGGTTTAACTGTTGTTGTAGGTGCAGCTAACAATAACGTTTAGTGCTCGTGTGCATCGTGATATCACCAACCAATTTAGAAATGACACTTAATCCACTCTACGCAAATAAGGTCCCAAAATTGTAAAATTCTCAACACGCCATGTGCCGAATCCAAACCAATTACCAGAAGGTTTGACGAACTTCCTGCGGAAACCACAGCACCAGAAGGCAAGAGTGCCAATTTTGCTAGGTACTGTACCGTAATTCCTGTACCTTCTACATGCCACAAGGAACATGAGCACAAGTAATCACAGTGCCATCTTCCCACAATTGCCAGTGGCTAAGATCAGGCTTACCTCTCGCACACTGCGATCACTTCATGGTGGAAAAGTTACGCTAAATTCAAAAGTATTACTTAACAGTTTTGATGCAGCTGGGCAAATTTTCTACGAACATTTCAACTTTTTAGTTCTTTTGACTTCTTCAGGCTCGTTTTTTTTGCTCGTTAGTGTCCTTTCGTTACATTGCGAATGTCCGCGTAATGTGAGTGATCCGGTTCGTACCACTGGTCTCTACAAGGCCGGCTGGGAGATTTGTCTGTCTTCCATCTTCTGTCGAGCTGGCTTGTGAGTGTGGGGTGCACAAGGAAGTTGATTCTTGTATAACTTGGTGGTTGGATGTTCATTAGTAGTATGTTTTTCTTTTCAAAATGGTTGATGGTGTTTGATTCTAGTGTTCTTAGATGTTGCCCAGCAGCATCAAAGCTGTTGAGTAATAATTTTATATTTAGCGTAGTTTTTCTACCATGAAATCGTACGCTACTACGTTCAATCAAAGTAAACAATACCATCAAATTACTATCACTCAGGCCACCTTGTCCCACCCCCAACCAACTACCAAGCAGGATAGAAGATGTGCAACAGTCTGCAGTGTATGTAACGCTTATCATTTGCTTCGGACGTTGCGAAACATTCTTTCTTATGTTAGTTTTATTTACACTGTTGTCCGCGTAGTATCTGATAAGAGTTCCCCCGAATTTCCATATAAAAGTGCAATCTTTGCGCAATCTACATACTTAAATTGGTTTTCGCTATTACTATGCAACCTGCATTTTAAAATACAACTTATACACACTGGCAACGCAGATTCCACATCTCAAAACTGTTTGTCTTTACTGTGTATTAGCATATGCCTCTTTAGGTTCTTTCTATATTTACAAATCTTACCACACTCTGTGCATTCAACAATTTTCTTCACACTGTGAACTTTCATGTGACGTGTTAACTGTGCTTTCCGAATAAACGCCTTGTCGCATTCTTCACATACAAATGGTTTCACATTATAGTGTGTCATTACGTGCCTTTTATAATTCGACCTGTCTTTGAAGGCCTTGCCACAATCTGCACACTCAATCAAAATCGGTCCATGGAGTGCAGTTATGTGATGCATTAATTCCGATTTGTGTATGAAAGCTTCCCCACATTCTTCACATTCAAATGCCTTTTCTCCAGTATGCTTAAGCAGGTGCCGTTTAAAGTTCGATATGTCGCCGTAGGCTTTGCCGCAATCAACACACTTGTGCGGCTTCTCTCCACTGTGTATCACCATGTGTCGCCTTAACGATGTTTGATCTCTACACCCGAGACCACATTCAGGACATTCAATATGCCTCTCTCCACGATGAACAGTCATACGATGCGTATTAAGGTGAGATTTTTGCTTGAAAGCTTTGCCACACTCTTCACATTGGAACGATCGCTCTCCACTGTGTATGACTAAATGCCTGTTAAAATTAGCTTTGTCCCCGAAAGCTTTGCCACATTCTCCACACTCAAACGGTTTCTTACTACCGTGTGCAATCATGAGGCCCGAGAAATTAATAGGAACACATTCAGCGTGATGACTATTATCAAGGGTGATATTGGTATTATCCTTGCTATTACTAATTTGTTCATCATGTAGAACTGACATCGTCACTTCGACCACATAAATGCGAAAATTATTTCACTTTAAATGGGTTTTTTCTTTAGCTGGAGCCTGCACTACATAGCCATTGGCCCCAAGCAGCGCCCCTTCCTACTTAAATTCAACGCTGCTTAGCCACAGTACCTTCCTAAACGACCGAACAGAGCGAACAGAACACACGACTGTTAGAGACAGTTTGGCTCCAAACTTGACGTCGCGCGTGCGCAGTAACGTTGCGTCAGCCGTTTAGTACCTTCCGAAACTGCAATCCAGCGCAGCAAAATCAACAAGCTCAACCGAACACTCGTTACGTCATACGACCAGACGTGGCAAATTGATTGGACCAGGCTATGCTAATAAATGTTGCAAGGCTCGAGCAATGCCAAATTGCAAACCATCTCGGGGAGGTGGTTGTGGGTGATTGCCAGTGGTGGACCATTTAGCATGCTCAAGGTACCGGAAACAGATTCATCGCTGACGATGGTTGACGTAAGCAAGCTAAATCAACACGACTATAGCTGGTGGTACCTTCCTAAACGACCAAACAGAGCGAACCAAACACACTACTGTTGGTGACAGTTTGGCTCATTCCCTGCTAATATCCGTGTTGATGCGGCTTGGTTGACGTCAACATCGACAGCGATGAATCTGTTTCGTCAAAACTGTTAGCTCGCGCATGCTCAAACATTCACCCCAGCAAACCACCTCCCTGAGATGGTTCGCAATTTGGCGTTGCTCTCGCCTGGTCACATCTATTAGGCAATCCTGGTCAATCCATTAGGCAGGTCTGGTCACGGTGATGGTATGACGTATCGAATACTCTGCTGAGCTTGTTGAGCTGTATTGTTGTTTAGGAAGGTACTGAACGGCTGACGCAACATCACTGCGCACAGGCGACGTCAAGTTTGCAGCCAAACTGTCTCTAACAGTGGTGCGTTCTGTTCACTCTGTTCGGTGCTTTAGGAAGAAACTGAGGGAATGAACTGAACTGTCACCAACAGTGGTGCGTTTGGTTTGTTCTGTTCGGTGCTTTAGGAAGGTACTGTCTGAGTGCTGCTTCTGCTGCAGAAGTTAAGAAAGCAGCTAAGTACGAGTACATGAGCGACCGCTACATGTTCTGCCCTGTTGCCATCGAGACTTCTGCCCGCCAGGGTCTCTCTCTGCTTCATGCTATTGGCCGCAGGATAATCAATGCTTGTGGGGAAAGGCGGGTCACGGCCTATCTGATTCAACGGATCAGTGTCGCAGTTCAACGAGGGAATGCCACCTTGATCTTTAATATTATTCCTGTTTCGGCATCCCTGGATGAATACATCAGTAAGTTGTGAAGTACAATCGTTTCTTTTCTGTGGGTGCTGCTCTGTGTGTCAGAGCGACTACCTTTATACAATTTTTATTTTGATCCTTGGCAAGTAATTGTATCAATAGCTTGATGTACATATGTATATTTATAGATTTTTACTTTATTTTTACTTTAATTTTTTTAATTTTATGGTTTCTCTAATGTTTTTTTCTCTTGGTTGGTTTGTTTACATTTGGTTTTCTTTGTTTCTCTGGATTTTGTATTGTGTCTCATTGTGTTTTGTATCTTGTTTGTCCTAATAAAGCATATGTACATAAAAAAAAAACTAAAAAAAAAAAAACTGTTATGAACTAACAGACATTGGCGACCCAATCAGCAGTCAAAAAAGGAACGCAGTGCGGTATGTGGGCCTTGTCTAGTAACGACCCAAAGCAGGTCACCGACGGGAAAGAGATAACCTGTTTATTTATTTATTTATTTTTATTAAAAAAAACAACAGTTTTTCTCTTTCGCCAAAGTAACGATGAACCCTGCTCTTCATTATTATCATTCAAGAAATCATCCATTCGTACACTTATGTTGCTTACAGATGGTTTAGTGCTAAATATTGCTATGCAATGTATTGACACACTCTCTTACTATACTTTGTTCCACATTATGCTTTCAGAAAACTGACTGTATAACGCCACGTTTTCTTCCACTACGAGTGCAAACAATCCGTAAACAACACATTCGTAGACTCTAATAGTAACTTTGTTGAGTGTACAAAATATGATATCCACATGTTTTTGCACTTTTAGTGCAAGGAAACGAGTCGTCGTCCAGTCAGTTTTCTGAAAACATAATGTGGAACAAACTATAGACTCACACGCGCTTGCCTTCTCGCCACTCTGCGCCTCGCCCACGCCAACCAACGACTATGAGAGCTACAAGGTGCACCGATCGCATTCACCCCTTTCCTGACCTAGGCTGCAATAGTCGAGCGTTGCTACTTTTCACCAGATGTTCCCTCACCGTGTGTGGTGCTGCATTTTCAAAAGTATGTAATTTGAAATCTCACAGTAAAATTCATTCCGGTGCGAATTGTGTGATGCTGCATTTTCACAAGTGGGGCATTGAAATCGCACAGTAGGTTTCATTCAGGTGAGATTCCGTTCAATTAGGGATAGTCCAATATTGGTATCAGTGTAATCTCAATTAGGGATAGTCCAATATTGGCATCAGTGTAATCGGTAATTATCTGTATTGTTCCCATATCGGTATCGGACCACTATAAGGCTTCCGATACAGATATTCGTTACTCCAAGAAACGAAACCGTGTTACCAGCAAAACTTACGCCAAGTGTGCAAAAACAACAACCAAGTGACAAAAGCAAAGCCATTTACTCAGTTTATAATGAAACTGTTGCATGTGTTGGTTCCTACACTCTAACTTTTACAACGGCCAACTTAAAATTTAACTGTGACGGTGAATGTACTGACGCCGTAAGTAGGATAAGAGTAATAATGCTTCCATTGCTGCACAGAACATACTTTTGACTAACTAAAATCATTTAGTGTAGTGTTTTTCTATGTTATAGAACCGCAAGAGCAAAGAACTTTCTTTTGCTGGTGTAAAGTAGCATAAACAGACGTTTGTTATAGTATACTGTAATAGTTTTAGCTTTATATTGTTTATTGGTTGATATGTTGCCTGAATAACAGGAAAATTAAAACGTGAGTTTTCATTGAACCTCTCAATTTAACATTTATTTTTAACCGAATGTGGATTGTGGCTTAAAAAAAAAAATGTTCCTTTTTTTGGCGGGTGGGGGGGGGGTAAGTCTCCAGTCGTTGGAAGCCATGCAAACCCTGAAACTGAAGTTGCATTTGTATGGAAATTAAGTTTGTAGTTGTGTTTTTAATTGGAGCGTAGCTCCGCTATGAAGCCACTCCAATGTAATCTTAGACCATGCGACCATGCATCACGCGAAAACCACAAGGACTATCCAAGCCACATATTTGCATGCAGTAGCACGAGAGGCTGGACAATTATGTTTATAAAAAAAAATCCGGAATCGGACGTGGGGCTGACGAACCATCTGGGTGACAAAATGGACCAATAGCACTGAGCCAAAATCCAAACACGACGAGATGGCGAAGTCGTTTCTAATTGTTAAAGGCATCCGATTGTTAAAAGATTGATTGTTGTTGTTGATTGTTGAATTCTCTTCTGGCCTCACTGGCAGACAAGTGTCTCTTAACTCTAAGCAACTAAAAGCATATTTTATAAGGGGGGGGGGGGGGGTATAAGGCTGCGCCGAAATTGCGGAAAATTAAGGGAAAGGTGCAGGGATAAAGAAAAACTGAAAGTTAAAGGATATGTATCCACATTCACAGAGAGAAAGATGCATCAATAACGTTTTAATGAGATACACTTCAGTTAAATACCTAACTACCTTGGCCGCCTTTGCCTGGTGGAATGATGTCACTACTTTCAAAGGCCGACCCTTTTTAGCCACACATCCAGACAGCAAAGAAAGCGGAGCCCGCTCCATTATGTCGACAGCAAAAATGATGACGGCCCTAGTATTGCTGTCAACCTTGGTATCGTATCGGATCGGTAAACACTTTACTCATGTCGTCCGATCGCCACTTTTAGCACGAATTGTGGATGCCATATTTTCACGAGTGGGGATTTGAAATCGGATTCTGTTGAGATACCGTTCAAGTGCTGCATTTTCGCAAGTGGGGCATTTGAAGTCTCACAATAGGATCCACTCAGAACATACTACTCCCCTTGGGCATTTGGATGAGCCTGCATTCGAGGCTAGCTCATGCTAGCAGTTGAGATGAAGGTTTTGTTTAGCTGTTTATCCAGTAGATCACTTTTGCATGTCACTGCTGCAACTGTTCATCACTATATAATAATAATATAATAATAACGGTTTTCCCCATTTAGGGGGGAAGGATCCAGAAGGGTTGCGGGGGCATTCTCTGATATTGGTCCCACTAAAGTACAATGTGGCATCACAGATAAGATCTTTTCAGAAAACTCGAGAGGTCAGTATAATTCAACTCCCGCCGAAAGACACTCAGAGATGGAGCTGAGACTGCAACCTCGGAGAGGGAATTCCCAGGAGCGACTACCCGACTTGCAAAAAAAAAATTATGACAGTCCAAGTAGCACTTGGGAACCTTCAGTTTCATAGAGTGGTCCCTAGTAATATCCGTAGTGCAGAAGTAAAAAAAAAAGGCAATTCCACAGGCAACAGACCATGAAGAACTTTAAATGTCAACATCAGGTCGGCCTCAGGCGCCTCAACTCAAGTGGTTCGAGGCCAAGTAACCTCAGACGTTGGCCAGGAAAACTGTTGTGCAGGCCATGCAATGAATGCGTAAAATACCGTTGGACAGATTCTAACTTGTCAATGTCCTGAAGGAGGTAAGGCGACCACACCGGACTCGCATACTCCAGCAGTGGTCGCACATATACCTTGAAAGCCCAAGCCAACGTATGCCTCTTCGAGGACACAAAATACCTCTTAGCAATTGCAAGTCTGGCAAAGGCTGAAGTAGTTTTCAGCATACAGTGGATGGATGACTTAAGGTCAAAGTTGAAATTGATGCCCAGATCTTTAATGTATTGCATCGATTTCAGTTTGCAATTAGCCGGATAGTACGAATGTTTTAAAGTTCTGTCAGCCAACATGAAACGTATCTTTGTGATCTATGCTTGGTTCGAAATAGTGTCCTCTCATGTGTACTATGAAAGTAAATCTACTGTTTACATTTTCTAAATATTTACGTTTTAAATAAATAAATCAAATTATTGCTATCAAATGGCTTATTTCTTCTATAATCGCTCAATATCACAAAGAAGACACTCACGCAGTCTTGCTAATTTTCAACAGTACCCCTACTGCCTTCATCTGGCTCTCCAAAGGTCAATTTAGGTCTCTGGTCACATCCTTGCTTGTTGTCAGTTACCTGGCTTTTGCTGGAACAAGCAAGGATGTGACCGGAGACCTAAATTGACGTATGGAGAGCCAGATGAAGACAGTAGGGCTAATGTTGAAAATTACTGGTGTGCTTGCTTCGGATTTACATGGGGTGCAAATGTTGCAATTTTATTGGATGAAACTAATTTTACCTTCCACTTTAACTGAAAGTTTTATACCTTTTGCGGCCACCGTTTGACTTTGCACTGAATCCTTTTGTATGAGGCCGAAATATAAAAAAAACACTTTACATTGGATTACATCATTCGTTTGTTACTAAACTTAGGTATGTTGTAACAAACTTTAACAAGTTTTTTAACAATTGTGTTAAGGACTTTGTTCAAATGCAATAAAACGCGTTAGCGTATTGGTTGGTGTAAAACAAACAAATATTACCGAACCAAAAATTCGCCCTTTAGAAAAAAAGGATTAGAGCTCGTATCCCTATACTCACAGCTGCCAAGGAACACGAATAAAAACGAATTAGAGTTCACTCGAATGCAATGAACTATAATTTGAACTCCAATTCCAGGGAAGAAGGATTCGTTTACTCGATGGTTATGTCAGAAAGTGAACACTATTTGAAATTTTTAATGTTTGTGCGTGTGCATGTACTTAATTAGTGTATTATACAGGCTTTTTTTTAAGTGTGTCTGCGTTTTACATTTTAAGTCTGATTCGTTTGACTGGCTATATGTGTATTTTGTGTACATGTACAATTTTTGAACTTTTTTATATTGTTAGCCGCTCCTCCGCCTCCGCTCCAATTTTTGGAAATTCTCGTGCGCAAACGAACTTTTTTCCTTCAACAACCACACGGCCTTGCTTTGATTTTTTTTTTGGAGTTAACTCTGTCGGTTGTGGGATTCGAACCAGCATTCCGTTGGTTCGGAAACGACGATGCTAACCATTGGGTTGTGCTCGCCCGCTATGCTCGGGGACCCCTCACATAGCTTGGGCGCACGTTTGGACTCTGTTTTTCAATTGTCGAGTGAGCTGTGGCCATACGGCACCATGAAGGCTAAAGGGTCAGTGGTGCGTACAGGAAAAAATCTGACTAATAAGCACTGCCTGCCGGCCGTGCTAATGAAAGCAACTGCGCGACTTAAAAACACATCCTTAAAAGCAGTGTAATTGTGATGGTGGCCCTACAACACCCGAGGCTATAGCCTACACCCACCATCCAATGCTGGCGGTCACAGATAGTTGCAGGGCGCACCGCAGTCTCCCAGGGGAGAGAACTCCACCATGAGGCAACATTGCTAACAGCTCTGTAACATCATTCTCATGTAAATCGAGTTTTCGTTAAGTAAATCCACATTTACCATCTCATGTGGCTAATTTACTTAAATGTGATGGTGTTCCGGGCAGCATCATCACAAAACAAGAGTAAATACGCTTTCCGCACAGCATCATTCGTTTTGCAGACTTGCATTCGCCTAGGATTTGTTATCAAAATTACGTCACACTTTATTTAAGTTTCACACTATTCATAACAAGTTGAATGTTACCTGAAGCAAATTAGTTAATGTTTAATTAGACTGCTGGCATATACGACGCTTGTAACGTATGACAAATGCGTGCCATCCAACATATACAAAAGAAAAGACAGCAAATCAAAGTATTTATGGATTTATGTTACGACCCAAAATAAACGCAAAAATTAAAGGAACATTGTTCTATAAAACTGGGCTATGGTAAATAAAATCACCATATTTGGGTTTAAAGTAAATTAAGGCCAGGTTCAGTGAATCTATAGGAAAAAGCAACGGGGAAAATGCTGCAGAAAAATGCTGTTTCCTGGTGAAATTTACTTTCCCTGCCTAATGAAATTCGAGCAAAGGCAGCAATAGAACCTAACATATAACAAAAAAACAGCACGATAAAAAAATCAACAAAACAATTCTTTTTTTGTAATCAGATTTTTCTTTAGGTTTCTTTCCTGCAGTTGTTTTCTTTCAATGGGTCTTTTTTTTGCTTTGACTATTTTTTTTCAGGCTTTTTACCAGTGGTTTTTGTTCCGCGACCTTTTTTGTGACCTTTTCATTATCTGTAACGCTGCCTTTGCTCAACTCTCATTTCGTGTTACTCCTGTGTAATATAATTATTGGGTTCGGTATGTACAAGAGCATCTATCTACAGCGAGAAATGAGATACATGCCTCTTGGAAATTTCAGTGGGGTGTGTCGGAGGGGGGGGGGGGGGACTATCTAATGTATGCAAATTTTATTTTGTCCGAAACGATTTAGGTTGGATGGTAGATGGTAGGTTAAACAGTAGAACACACTGTAAGTGTTAACCAAGCAGTGTGATAGTATATAAGTCCATGGCATAACCGGCCGATTTCTAATGTCCCTTTCCGTGCCCTACCCCAAACCCTTTCCTCGTCCTTGCCGACTGCTGCCGAGTAAAACAAATGAGCAGCATAACAATCCTGTAAGAAAATGTGTGCATTGCAGTCAATGCCTGCTACGTGGAGCGTATCGTCAAGCAAAACTAGCCACATTGCTCGCTCCATTGGGGTGTGTCTTGCTTCGCTTGAGGTTACTGATTCACACACTGACTAATATTTCATGCCCCAAAAAAACCTATGCCTCGTTAAATAAGGTTTAGATGATTCCCTAGTTTGCACCTCTTATGCTGCTTACAAACATTTCTACACCAAAACGATCAGTCACGTGAGTATAGTACATGTTTTTGTAAGGTTTTAGTTCAGAAACTAATGATAATTTGTGCCTACTTTTTCATTTATCTTGTTTTATGTCATTTGCCGCATGTACTAAGAATTCACCAGCAGTGGCGATATTAAAATACGGATCAGTGTCCCTATTACTTGTATTACTTCACTTGTTTTTCCTTGTTTCACTTATTTTAAGAATATTTACTGTACGTCCTGGTATATATGATTTAGCATTTTTGTGCATTCATTCAGTTAGTTCCCATTCTTCCACTGGTCCCGTTTCCTCGGTTCGCTCTCTGGAACTCCTCCCCGTAACCTCCACCTCCTCTTCCTATGTCCGAAATAGTGTCATTGAACGAATGCCATGAGTTCCGTTGGCGTCGTCTCGCTTCGCTCGAGGAAGTTACTTACCGGTCTTCACATACAAATAGACAGATAATTTCATGCCCCAAAAAACCTGCACATCTTTAAATAAGTTTACATTACTCCGTATATTGTCCCAATTCGTCTATACGTGTGTCTTCCTAGACTTGTATTGTCTGCATTCTGCATGTCTATTGGATTTAAGCTTAAGTCCTCGGATGCCCCGGTTTGCAAATGGCCGACGATGCCATACAAGCACGGGAAGGATGAAACGAGCGAACATTTTCAATGAAATGATTTACTTGCATGTACCACGTAAAGCAGTTGCATCGATGGAGGCCATATTTCATCTCTCTCTTCGTTCTCGAGCTCTCAAGTTGGAAAAGGCCAACAGTGTGAGTATGCACGGGCTGGAAAGCCTCTGCACCCTCACGCAAAGACATTTCTTGTTGAAATTCTATCGCTGACGGACAATGTAACTTAGCCCTACGCAAGGCAACAACCTTTATCCAAAGCTGCTCATGTTTTGTCACTGCAGCAAGCCTTCCCAAGGTTAAGCAACCATATCGTATAGTTTGAACGTCAGTTAGTCGTACACAAGACAGTAACTCGTACCCAAAGGTCTCATGTTTTACCGCAAATAAGGAGTTAACAGGCTGATGGTTTTAAGTAAACGCTAATGATTGAATCATACTGTTTGAAAGGATACAAGTGCAGACGTATAAGAAATAGTTAACTATAAAATTCAATTTAGATTAGTGTAATCACACAATCATGTAACGTACGTTAGTGCACATTAAATATGGTGTAATTAGAAAACAACAACGAACTCGTTTGATGCTTAAGGTAAAGTTTAACTGATTCGAAGTCAAAACAGCAAAGGAACACACAATTTCTTGTAAGGTGTTGCTGTACTGTTTGGGCCATGTGATATCTTCCTGATGTATTCAAATATTTTTACCGTTTTTATTTATGCACACGATAGATTATCCAATAATTGGTGCTTTTATTTGGCTAAATGATATCGCCAGAAAATGTTTAAAAACTAATCGTTTTAGTGTGAGCTCTACAGGTAATTCAGGGTTCGTCCGCGTGCTTGGAAACCTGGAAATGACCTGAAAAGTAATAGTGAAATTCCATGCCTGGACAAGTGCTTGAAAATCTTGAAAAATAATGTATGTATCATCAGTGCAGTGATGAACAGAGAGTAAACGACGCAACTGAAGAACACTGAAAAAAATTTGCCGAGAAAGTAACTGGGTAGGTAGCTTTACGTTATTTTTTCTTTTTCTGGGCATGAAAAGTTTTGGGCTATGGCTTTAATTGTATTTACGTGTACATTGGTTGGATACAGCAGCAAGGTTTCACGTGAACCGAACAGTACAGCAACACTGCAGTTTCTGAAACTTTACGGGAAAGTTTATTTGGGTCCTTCGCAAAACTTCGGATCAGTTAAACCTTACAAAGCATCAAACGAGTTCGTTTTTGTTTTCTAATTTGTGCTGTACTTTGGCGTAACATGCAGTTTAGATTAGCTTGTTTTAATGTTTTGTATACGGTTTGCAAAAAAACCAATGGAAACAAAACTCTTTCATCATTCTCCAGTCTCTGACTTGCAGCTGGCGTTTACTGATTTGCATTGTTGCATAATAACAATGTTTAAAACAATGTAAAACAATCAACCTGTTCGTTTAAGAGCTCCCTAACACCTGAACCACTTCACCAATTAGAAGCCCTTATGGAATGCGGACAGCTACAGATCAATGCTTGTAAAATGAGTTAAGAACCAGCTTTATAGGTCAAATAATTTCATCTGTGGGGAGTGTAGTAGAAACCTATCGTGCGAACAAGAACAAGAAGAAGCCAAAAACGAATTTCATGGTTTCCGCTCAGGGCCAGATCTCCGATTTGCTTCGGCGGATTTTAATGAATTTTGGTATGTTGTTGACCTAGTCCAACAGAGCTTACATACCAACTTAATTCGAAAAACATTCACATACGGCGGACATATTAAGTGTCAAAACTTTGGCTTTAACATGGGAGCTTGAGGTCAATCATAAAAAAAAAAAAAATTCTCGCACAATCTACATTGACAAGGACGAGAATAAGGTAAGGGAGACTACTGAACGATACAATAATTCAGCTTGCTTGCTTCAAGAAGTGTACCCTTCGTATCAATCTTGGTTCCTGAACTGCAGTTTTCCCGTATCGTTATTAGGTGAAAAGTTCGATGGATAATGAATTTTTACGGTACCATTATACATGTATATGTACGTGTTTGCAAAATGACTATACAGTAATGGAACGAATAAACTGTAGATAATTTTTATTTTATTTTTTCATTTTTTATTTTACTGTGGTTAAGAAAGTAACCCTTCAATAGCAAAACGCTTGTATGTGGTGGTTGTTACAACATAACTCGTTATTACTGCACACTGCGAAAAAATATGCACAAATATATACAGTTCAAGCACTGTTGATTACAATTTTATTCTGTTGGTTTTTTAAAACTCATGTAATGGTTACCTTCTAGTTACAATTTGAAAATTCTCTTTTTTTAAATTAAGAGAGACTAGTGAACAATACAATAATTCAGCTTGCTTGCTTCAAGAAGTGTACCCTTCGTATCAATCTTGGTTTCTAAACTGCAGTTTTCCCGTATCGTTACAAGGTGGAAAAGTTCGATGGATAATGAATTTACCATTAATTATACATGTATACGTACGTGTTTGTAAAATGACTACAGTAATGGAACCAATAAACTGTAGATAATTTTTTTTTTTTCATTTTTTATTTTACTGTGGTTAATAGAGTAACCCTTCAGTTACAATTGATATTGGGTTACAATTAATATTCCAAATTTCACCGTGTTCACGTTAGCAACATTCAGTCATGTTGCTCAGATGATCAACACAATCATCCAAGCACCATACCTTATTCAGTTGGTATTACAAATGAACTGGTTGTTCGATCTATAACTTTGTATTCCATCAGCATACCATTCTGACTGTGATCATTAACGTGGCAATGCACCAGCCAGTTTCCGGGATTAAAACCATACAGTTCTACAGTATCGAAATCTCCTGGTAGAACGTCCATGACGTCATGACGATGGGCACCACCAGACAGGCGACGTTCGAAAGTATTGCCTATTTAAAAAAAAAAAATAATAAATAAAAAATATTATTGAGTATGCTGTAAAATTCCGTAGCTATTTTTTTTTACATAACCTTTATTAATAAAACTAAGAGTTTGCAGGATAATGCTTGCAAGTCGTAGAACGTCTGCACTGACGTAAAACATTGTATGCCGTCACTGTGTAATGGTTTTAGGCTTAGACGAGCCATTAATTTTTGCAATAAATTAATACACAGTGGCGTCTATTTCCGTTTGCTTTTGGAAATTGGTCTTAACTGTAAGCTTATCCCTGCAATAAATCGATGGTTTGTGGATCAACAATTTTTACAGTGTATTCGAATGGAGTAAGTGCACAGCTTGTATCCTTCACACCAAACAATCTGTGAGTTATGTAAATGCACCTACACAAGCTGCCTTTACCCGTCACAGCTTTTACGTGTAGAATCTACATATATAATACGGAGCAGGCGGCCAAGTCACCGGCCACGCCACTCCGTCGTACAATCAAGTACCCCACCCTGTAGTGCCATCTGTTGACGGTATTCGCCTTCAAATTCGGGTTGGAACACTTTTCCAACGTCTTCGAACAGATGACGCCACTTATCAAACCTGCCATGGCGCCGTCTGTTGACGGCCTTGGACTACAAGTTCGGGTTATAACACTTTTTCAAAAGTATTCGAAGAGATGGCGCCACTTACCAGACCTGTCGCATCGTTTTTGGGTTCGTTTTGGGTGGTGACCAAAGCGGCCAACAAAGTTTTAGTCATGTGGACTGTGCCATTGTCGGCGTTTGAGCTAAAAAAAAAAAATAACAACCCGTATCTACTAAACCAGACAACTTTAAACTAAACGATGATTGGTTCTTAATTTCGATGGGCCTCCAAATTGGCAGCCTGATACGATGGAAAGGCGCATTTATTTCCTAAATGTTCACTTCTAGAAAGCAGTTGAATTGTTTTTAAGTGGGCGGCAACAATCGCTGCTTGCAACAATGTCGCCATGCACGGTACCGAGGTGAATTGTTTCAAAGGATTAACTTAAACATAGGGTTACTTGCTTACTGAATGCTGGATTTCTCAGGGCCTTTTTGTAGCCTTCAGTCAAACATACGCATGCGACTTTTCCGGGGCTGCACCAAAGGGGAAATGTCACGGGGCGGCGTTTTCGGGGGGTGTGGGAGAGGGTGCCAGGGCAAGTAAAAACCTAAAACCTAAGACCTAAAACCTAAAACCTGGAGGGAGCCGGGGAGGGGGGGGGGGGGGCGCAGCATGCGCACGGTCACAACTAGTATTCTAAATAAACTGTGATGGCATGCTTGACCTAAACTATGTTACGTGTTGTATAACATTATTTCCGTTTTCATTGTTATGAAACTCAACAATAAATAGGATAAGGTAGGTTAAGTAGTTTAATTTTAACGTAGGAGTGTATTGCGTGTGGGCTGTTAGACTCCTGTAAGTGTAGTAAATAAATAAATAAATAAAAAACGTAAATAGGATAAAGCACTGGTGTAAGTGTTAGAATCTACCCCCAAATAAAACTTGTTAAGGATTCCCGCCAAGCTTTTCGGCCGTGTGAAGTCGTGATATAAAATGCCAAGCTCTTTCACCAAGCTAATCCCACCGAGTAATAGTTCGAAGGTTAAATGAAATACACTATATGAAAATTGTTTTACTGCACAATTTTCAATTTTTTCATTTTCAATTATTTCATTTTACGTTTGAAGAGACACACTAAAGAATTTCATATTCAAAAGGTCATGACGAAAAAATATAATATTAATGTAATACAATATTGATTATTTAAATTATATAATTATACATAATATTAATATAATATCACGTGAGGGAAAAATACAATACAATATAATTTTTTTTTTCTGGCAAGGGTCGGTTGTGTTTGGAACCAGCTTCTACCTGAAGTTGTCCTGTCGGCTACCTTAGCCAGTTTTAACAGACAACTTTGCACCTTGCCACTGAAAAATTACACCTACCTCTATTTTAGTATTTTATTTATGCTTATATTTTATGCAGCGTTGGACAATTGCTTAGATTTTTCGGAAGGATGTAAGCGCTGTTACGCCCATTTCCTTCCTTTTCTGTATGGAATAAATTTATTTTGATTATTGAATATATAAATACTAGAGGGCATTGGTTGCGCATGTCTATGTGCATGTTTCACAGAAATAAGTTTCTTTAATTCAATTTTTTCACACACTGGCTAACAAACGCATTTCTTCGCATCCATTAGAAGTGACACCCCCCCCCCCTCCCCTCAGCAATCACGAGAATATTTACATAGTAGGTTAGGTATTTCGGCCACAAGAAGTCAACCTGTATTAATTCTAAAAATATGACTAGTCACTTGTAATGGAATAATCTTCTGCTGGTTTGGTGTGTGCCAATCATAAAAAAAAGTATTATGGCAATTATACCAAAGGCATTCCATTAGTTGTGCGCCATTTTTCTAAAACAGTAGGATGATATATAGGTGGCAACGAAAGCAACCAAAAAGTGATTAAAGTGATTGTTAAATTCGTAATTCTTCTTACTGTTGTGGCCTTTGGCAGTGTTTTGTTTTCACTTCCAGAGATCTTATTGGTTGCATTGATAAGCCTCGTGCTCCACAGTAAATGTTTCGTCAATTCAATTTCGCTGCGTTCCCTGAATCAGCATCCCCGGATTCAACGCAGCCCTGGCCCGTTTTTCGGACTCGGTCTCCAGGCACTGCCGTTTCAATATTGTTGTGGGAAGTAAATAAAAACTCTTTTGTAGAACAAAGTTGAAACCTTTACCCGACGGCTTTGGCATTTTTCTTTTCGAGAAGAGGAAGAAAGTAAGTCAGTGGCATAAAAATGCCTCATTATTTATTTATTTATTTATTACTCTATGAGAGCCGAAAGGATGCTAAATTCTGTACGCTCTATCCTATCTTAAATTATTCTGCCCGTTTTGTTTTCAATTACAAAGGTCTTATTATTGCCGACCAATTTGCAAGGTAGCAATGCTAAGCTTCTCCGTAACGATTTTTGCCGTCTACTTTGAAACAATTCTGCTCAGCCCACATCTACGAAATAAATAAGCCATTGAAACAATTCAGATCAGCTCTGAAAGCCCGCATCTACGAAATAAATAAACCATTCTATCGTTTCCAGCTGCCAATTTCGTGAAATTAACACGGATTCTTTCATTTTACCCGTCAACTATCAACGGTTTAACATGTGCACAAAGAACGAAAAGTGATTAAACTGATTGTTAGATTCTTACTGTTGTGTTCTTTGGCTTTTCTAATTTAGTCGCCCTTTCTTTTCGCCCGTCACCTAGAATTATTATGTAGATTATATTTCAAATATAAATAAAGAAATTCATCACGGCCATGATCTCAAGGCAGTGATGAATAAATTGCCTTTAGGAAATTCGTACCCGAGTTTTGCAGGACTGGTATTGTTCGTCACCTCTACGCTATAACTTGGGGTCTGCATTACTGTCTAACTCGTGCCAGCTTTCTCCTATTTATCTACTGCCAGGTTTTAATGGGAGTGGACTGGTTTTCAAATTAAATAATAGAAATATAACCGCTAAACATGTTTTGGCTAGGCTGAAGGGAAGTGAATGGCGAGTATCGAATACACTGTATTCATTGTGACACATTAAGGGTGCCTGCGCACTGGGCGGCCAGGTCGTGGCGGCCAAAAGTATGGCCGCCCTGTGGTCACCTGCACGCCGCCCAAGATCGCAGTGGCCGCCGTGACTGTCTGGCCGCGGCGACCAAGTGCGCATTGCTACATATACCGTAAGTATTCTTGTTGGCCGCAGCGACTTGGTCGCCGTGTGCGTGGGAGCCCTAACTACGAAGCAAATCCACCTGTTACAACGCGGCTTTCAAACAATACGCGGACTTCCATGTGAAAGAGTTTAATGGTGATGAGGAAGCACCTAGCTGCAGGCTCTTGGACTGGTCTCCTGACTTAATAGGGGGTTGGACTTGCATCGCCGTCCAGATTGTTTGGCAACACCAACTCTGTAGCCTCCGGCATTAAACCGCAAGTTTTCCTCCCAAGAGTCTGCTGCTGCAAAACATGAAACTCTGTACCCTTCTCGCCTCACCGTACATACAGAAGGTTTTACAGCTCCTGAATGTTCGAACTGTTAATGTCCTTACCGTGAAAGTGAATAGTATGCGTTTCGAGCTCATCTCCATAACTCATTAAGTAGAAGGCGGCCGTTTCTCCCTGATACATCGTCACGTCTCGAATGTTAGCGTATCCATAGCCATTAACAGCTAAAAATAAAATAAAATAAAACCAATATTAAAACCATGTTTTCGAGAGCATAGTCATAGTCACAGTCAGATTTTAGGACTTGGTAATGCTGTATACAATTTTCATTTGAAGGATTTTGTTCACTGGCCAAATAAAGACATATGGATTGCTGCAACAGTTTATCCTACTTGTCCCATATATTCTTACATTTTGGGTCTCAGCAGAAAAGTTCTAAGGTCAGCCAATCACAGCAACAGGATGGTACATTTGTATTCCCAGCAAGTCACTGGTGACTGTATAAGCATGCGAGTTAGGAAACGAATATGGGTTATTCTGTTCCTGAGTTATCGAGGGACACACACTGTGACGAAAAGACGTCTTCTGCATACACAGCCTAATATTCTGCCCAGGCTAGTTGCTCTCCTCTTCCAACCTGTTGATCCGAAACCTGTTTTTCCCTACACTGTGAGAGAAAGACGTCTTCTTCATACACAGCCTAATATTCTGCCCAGGCTAGTTGCTCTCCTCTTCCAAC